>OW388289.1:81962867-82080367 GCA_936450465.1 Gibbula magus | reverse complement strand
CACATACACAAGGTAACGAAATACAACAAGGCTTAAACTAGCCGTGGTGGAGACTGGCGCGAGTTATCACTTGCGGGGGAAATTGAATCAACAGTCGCTATGACTGAAACGTATAATGTATATTTTTAACGATGAAGTTACCGGAAATTCCCGTATTTAGGCCAACGCGAAATTTAGCCCATGGACTTGAAAACGGGATTATTGTCCGTTTTCAAGCCCATGGGCTTAAATTCAGATTTAATTTTTGGTCATGTTCCTTTCTTAACGCATGGTGAACCAAGGAGTTTTCAACGTTAAACTCAAGTGCTGTACAAGGTTATCACAAGGATAGTGACAAGAATTCGAACTTCCTTTATTCTCTCAGTAGCTTCCTGTGCAACACCGTATTAAGCATGAACGTTTGCACCTTGTGCTTGGTATTCATGCATTCACGGTCAAGATCAATTGGTATTTTTGAACAAAAAAACATTACCCAAAAAGATCTGGTTATATTTATGAGATAAATATTTTCGAAGCTTTAAATCAGAACGTATAGGCGTGTATTATTAAATGCAGAAGTTAGGGCCTAGTACTGTCAGTAATCACAGCGAAGCGATCTTACAGCTTTGCAATCCATTTCCTGTCATGATAGTTGAAATTCATGTTTTGTACTGATTGTAGTGATTTATAAAAACGAAACTTAAAGACTTAAAAAGTATAGAAAAACCGAATCTTTTTAGTTTAACCAAAATATTTTGCCATTTTCGAATTTTAGCCATTGGCTTAAATTTGGTCAAAATAGTTCATCACTAGAACAATGATGTTCCGTTTTAAAGCCCGGGGCTTAAATACGGGAATTACCGGTTTGAATGCGGTGAAACAGTTCGGTGATATTTTGATGTACATAAACATAAACAAAACAAAAGGGAATATTCTTGATGTATGTTCCCACACAACATACCTTGTTCAAACTTCCCCCTTTAACTTAGCTCTATAATTACTATAATTACCAGGAAGGCTTTCAATGGTTTGAGAGGTGACGGTCTGTCTGAGCAGGTATACGCTGTGAAAAGTTATATTAGGCCATTGCATTGGATAGACTTTGTCTAGACAAACATTTAGTTACTAAAGAGACTTGCTTGTGTGTCCTCTCATGGGCGGATCAGGCAATTTTCAACGAGATGTGACATCAGCAAAGTTTTTAATTTTTCTTGATCTATCATCGCATAACTTTCCTCTTTGGTCTGGATGACGAAGAGTAAACTCAGTCTTAAGCATTAGAATGTATTGCGTAGTTTAGGTGAATGGTTAGTTCTGTGAGTCATTCAGATGAGAGAGATCTGCAGAGTATATGGATCATCAACATCGTATAAGTAACGGTAACAGATTCGTTTTGTTTACTGGTGAATGTTTTAACGTAAATTCCTGTACGTATGGAACGCACATTAATGATAGTTCCAGATACACGAACACTTCCTTTCAAATGAGTCTCAAAGCGTAACTCACTGACATGTCTCTGACCTCAGGAGACACGATGTCCAAGGAGGATGTGGAGCTGATGATGAAGGAAGCGGATAGTGACGGAGACGGCAAGATAGACTACAAAGGTATGTATAGGTGTCGACCTCGTGACACATATTGTTACATAATCTTACTAAACTGTGTTTACAATTATAGGGGAGTAGCGTCATAATAACGCCTTCTAGTATCTCGGTATCGACCAGTGTCATCCTACTACAGTGTATGTTCCTTCTGCAACTTCTTCACAATTGTCGTTACCGAAGATCTACCACTATTACTAAAAGGTATCAATGGGAGTTGGGGGGGGGGGGGGGGGGGGGGGGGGGGGGGGGGGGGGAGGGGGTCGTCGACTGTATAATTACGCTTTCCATTCCCTTATTATCGACGATAATTATCCTCGTATCATGCACGTATTTACATCTGAACAGGGTCAAATGATTCAAGTCATACGCGTTTGACATTGTTCTCTTCACTTATTCATGAATTTCCTTTAAAGATTCCTTGAAATACTCCATGAGTAATTATGTCTGGCTCAAATAGTGGGAGGTTTGGTTCAGATCTAATGATATCTCGATCCCATCCTCCCCTACTGTCAGCTTCAAGGACTAAATCGACGGACGATGGGCTCTTTATCGGAATGAAATTGAAGGTTCTAAAAACAATATCATATTAAACTTGAAACATTAAGCAGAAAACGTCCAATCACCCGTCAGTAAATTATTTTTCTGTTTTCCAGAATTCTGCAAGCATATGAAAAAGAACATACTGCTAGGCTAGCTAGAATCCACTGCTGGATCTACACATCGATCTCCAGTGGATGTTGAAACTATGTGTTAGAGACTGAACTCTTGCTCAACCAACTCTGGTATTAAATACACTTCACCAACAGACCTGGAAGCCTTGCTCCTGACTCAATACAAACCTTAGTGTATCACATGGACGATGAGACCATTCATTACAGGAGTTATAACTTTGCTGGGTTGGAAGATGGTCACTTATTGCACTGTGGTGTGGTGAACTTGTGGATATTTTACCGTGCATTTTATTTGCAGTTAATACATAATATATGAATTCTGTGTTACAAAGGAATTTGAAGTTATTTCTACCGAAAACTACATGTATAAAACTGCTCTTTAGGAAATCAAATCTCTCAAAACAAGGTTTAAAGTTGATTATGCCACTGAAGTATTTGGAATGACAGCTGTCTATAATGTCTGAAATATAATGTCTGTAAAAAGAAAAACCTTTTAAAAAGTCAATTTTTGTACATGACATTTTCTTTCTTATTCCATGGCTTAATAAAATTTGCTTTGTAAGCACTTCTTTTTTATTCAGGGGACAAAAATCCTGAATGTTTATTTTCATTGAATGAAAAGCATTGATATACTTATATGTAACTGTGAGAGTGATTGTGAGATCACATCTAACAAGATTCGAACCTGGATAGTTCTTAGCTCGTTTTGAATGATTACCGATTAAATTACACTTTTGACGTAATCCTATTGTTCTTTCTCTCCATTATATTTCGGTAATGGACAGTTACACATCACATTGTATTTTTCAAGTATAAATTTAATTTCTTTAACTTTTAAAAGTAATTTTCATAAAGAGCAATAATTTGAGTGTAATGTAAGTAGGTTAATGACCGCGTAACTCTCCATTTTTAAAAAATAATGGACCTCGGCTCCATTATTTTAAGGAATGGAGAGTTACTCGGACATTAACCTGCACATAACGTTTGTGCAAAGAGGCATTCTTCATGGTCTCGGCACAGTTGTGCTTATGGTGGACTAGGATGAAGATGTATGAGTATGTAGCTAGATTGGTAGAACGTTCCCTCCTTAACAGGAAGATTTGGGTTCGATTCTTGACCACATCTCACCAACAAACACTAAAACATGAAAATTGTTGTTACCTTGCTTTGCGGTCCCCATTAAAGAACCAGAAACACTTGAAATGTTTTTAGAGTCATGGGCTCTGTAGCTCATCGGGGTATTTTCTTTATGTTCAAGCCAGATATAGATTGTTCTCCAGGTAAAGTACAATCCCTTGACATGACCTTTAAAAAACCCATGGACACCAAAATTTTTCAGTGTCAGTGCATAACAAAACTACATTTTAAGAAAATTGGTTGTCCAAGTATCACAATTATTGAAATTATCTTTAAGACAAGGTGACTCTTCCAATTCAAATGGTGGCACTGAGACATATTTCCCAAATCATGTTACAAAATGGTAAAGAAATTGGTGAGGAAAAATATTTACAACTAAAATTACTATGCTTAAAGGTGTCCGGACTACATGTAGAGAACCAACACACAAATAAAATAAAACACACATAAAATATATCCTGACCCATTCCCTCTACAAGTTAAACCAAGTCTCCTCCCAAAACAGCCGTGGGGGACTCTTAGTAGTCCTGCCCCATGACTGTGTGCAAAATAAGAGCCATTAATAAAGTCTTGTCTAACAGCCAGTGCTGGCCAGCTGCCTTTCGGTGCTCTGTGGAACATGATATCATTACATAACATGAAGCTCTGATTACCATCTCGGTCACCCAGTTCAGATCATATTACGCTAGCCCAAGGACAGTTTGAGTGACTGGCTTAAATTTGGGAAATTGCAAAGGCTTAGAGGAGTCTGCATACAATATTACAACCTTCTAGGTCTGTTTGTACTGGAGAAGGAGATGAAAATAGGTTTTTAGGTCATGGCCTGTGAGGCCTTTATTTGGGGTCACAGGATCACCAAATCTACAATTTAGAATCCCCATTGCCTAAAGAGTCTGCACACAATATTACAGCCTTCCAGGTCTTTTTGTTCTGGAGAAAAAGACGAAAAAAGGTATTTAGGTCATGGCCTGTGAGGCCCTTATTTGGGGCCACGGGGTCCTCAAATCTACAATTTAGAATCCCCATCGGCTAAAGAGTCTGCACACAATATTACAGCCTTCCAGGTCTTTTTGTTCTGGAGAAAAAGACGAAAATAGGTATTTAGGTCATGGTCTGTGAGGCCCTTATTTGGGGCCACAGGGTCACCAAATCTACAATTTACAATCATCATGGGCAAAAGAGTCTGCACACAATATAACAACCTTCTAGGTCTTTTTGTTCTGAAGAAGAAGATGAAAATAGGTTTTTTATATTATGGCCTGTGAGGCCCTAATTACGGGTCACCGGGTCACAAAATCTACAATTTAGAATCCCCTTCAGCTAAGGATTCTGCACATAAAATTTCAGCTCTCTAGAATCATCGGTTCTGGAGAAGAAGTCAAAAAAGTGAAAAGTTTACAGACGGACGGATGGACATGCCATAAGCCCATCGACCCTTTCAGGCCTGATGAGCTACAAATAAAGCCATAGACTTGCTCATCAAGGTATATATTTTGTTTGATGGTGAAGACTGACATAGATTGTTCTTATCTAAATGCACAATCCCTAGCCCTGAAAAATCTATCGAAATTGTCCTTGCTGACAAAAACATGACTGGACACTAAATTAAGATAATTTAAAAATAGAGCCATGGGCTCTGTAGCTCATCAGAATTTTAATGATTTTTTATCTAAGGTTGAATATCTAAGTTATCTCAAGTAATACATTGTTAACAAGCAAAATAATATTGGTTTTAGATCAGGACCCCTGTGACCCACATTTGGAGTCACAGGGTCACCAATCCTACAATTAAGAATCACCTTTGACCAAAGAATCTCTACACAACAATTCACCTTTCTAGAGCTTTACATATAAACTGGAGAAGAAGATGAAAATAGTTTTTTGGGTCATGACCCGTGACCAAGATTGGGGTCACAGGGTCACAAAATCTACAATTTAGAATCCCCATTGGCCAAGGAGTCTGCACACAACTTTTCAGCTCTCAAGACCTTTTGGAACTGGAGAAGAAGATGAAAATAGGTTTTTAAGGATGTGACCCCAGTGACCCCATTTGGGGTCATGGGGTCACGAAATCTACAATTTAGAATCCCCATTGGCCAAGGAGTCTGCACACAACTTTTCAGCTCTCTAGACCTTTTGGAACTGGAGAAGAAGATGAAAATAGGTTTTTAAGGATGTGACCCCTGTGACCCCATTTTGGGTCATGGGGTCACGAAATCTACAATTTAGAATCCCCATTGGCCAAGGAGTCTGCACACAACTTTTCAGCTCTCTAGACCTTTTGGAACTGGAGAAGAAGATGAAAATAGGTTTTTAAGGATGTGACCCCTGTGACCCCATTTGGGGTCATGGGGTCACGAAATCTACAATTTAGAATCCCCATTGGCCAAGGAGTCTGCACATAAAATTTCAGCTCTGTGGAGTCATTGGTTCTGGAGGAGAAGTTGAAAAAGCGAAAAGTTTACGGATGGACGGACGGATGGACGGATGGACGGACGCCGGACACCATGCCATGCCATAAGCTCATCGGGCCTTTCAGGCCTGATGAGCTAAAAATTAAATTTAAGAGAAAGAGTCAGGCACAGAAGAGTGTGTGTTGCAATGCATGCATGGTGGCTTAACAAGCTCTCACATTGAATGGAACTTGGCTTTGGCTAAATCCAACCCTCTGCATACAATACAATAGTGAGTAAATGTATCAGACAAAGTAAATAACAAACAACAGTGAGATCATTATAGTTTATTTACAAGAAATACACATTGTGATAAAATGTATAATATTTTAAGAATAGCTTTTATTAAGATCAAAATTTATAAATCTGTCTAAAATCTTTTCAAAAATGTTGTAAGTATTCAACATCTCTTAAACTCTTTCTCAAACAGTTTAAGAAGATATGTATGAAACCTTTGAAACATACTTCAAAAGTCATGACAAAAAACTCAAACCATACTTTATTTCAAACAAATCTCTAGCAAAATATACTGTAAATATCAAATAATGCATTCATTGCACATATCATAATACCTCATACACTACAAATTAAATATGTGTAATAAAACTATATAAAACCTCTCTGGGCACATTCACCCCAAAGAGGTTACTCAAATCATGTCTTCAAAGTAACCTGTTACAAGTTGAGCACTTTCTTGGCTAACGATAGAGCAATCAGTGGCAATGTCTCAATTCTGTTCCCGTAACCCCCAAGACTGGAGGACCTTCACCTGGGAGTTGCACACATATTTCTTACAACTCAGAACTTCCCTGTACCCTCATGCATCACTTGTCTGATCTATGGATAACATCTTCTACCGCCTCCTTTGCTAGTAGCAAGGTTAGCGCCTCCCGTCCACTTAATTCTTACAAGACAGACAGATATAAGATGAATTTTGATCGGACAGATATAATGACACATCTGTCTGACAAACTTTCAACACTAGGGCATTTTGCGAGAAACATAAAATAAGGGTCGCCTGTAATGTTGGAAGAAATGTCTTGAGTAACCTTGAGGGAAAAGAATGGCAAGAGGTGCTATAGTGAAGTGTTGCATTGTTCTGACTATAATGTATTCATGAACGTGAGTGATCACAAGAAGGTGGGATATTCAGATTTTTGCTATCAAATGCAGGAGGTCCGGAGATGGAGAAGTAAAATGGAAGAGAATCAATGAAGCTAACTTTTCTCAAAACTCGTTGAATAAATGTAGAGCCATTGGCTCTGTAGTTCATCACAAAACTCTTTGAATAAACGTAGAGCCATTGACTCTGTAGCTCATAATAACATAATTCATTATCTCTATGGTAAAGATTAACATATCAATTAATAATGCATTGTCCAGTCCCTAAATTTAACAAATAATAATCTACATTTGTCAAAGCATGTCAATATAAATTTCATTATTATAGACATTTGAATTCTAAGAAGATGAAAAGGTGAAAATTGACAGATGAACCGATGGGCAGACGGGCACCAGAGACCATGCCATAAGCCCATTGATAAGCCCCTGATGAGCTAATGAAATTTGAAAATAAAAAGCCTGAGTTTATTTGTAATTGGTTAAGGGTAATTAAGATTTTTAGGATTTATTTATTTAGCTTCGGTTACTTTGCAAACACATGGATCAGAGTTGAAAAAAACTCAAAGCATTTGTTTATCTGAACAAGACAAATTGTTATGTCAATATGTATCATACTACTTAATTTTAATTTGAAAATGCCATGAATAAAAACATTCATAATATTTATGTTTGATATCTTTATAAACACAATTCATACTTTAAAACACGCCTCTTTAGACACATGATCAAACAAGGGGAAGTAACTATAACACACTGTGTATTATCCAATTGATTTCATGTTATCTTAAAAAAATATCCATTCAGAACCTGAGAAAATATGACAAAAGTAAATAAATCAAAGTAGTAATAGAATAGTATAACGTTCAAAATTCAAATTAATTACCTAATAATTATCTAATGACACATTATCTTAGTGAGTGCCTCTAAAAATGATAAATGGACCACATTCGAAAGGTGATAATACCAAGCACCTGTCAGTATCAGAGAGTGGGTAAGTTTTGTCACAAAAAGTTTCATTTGATAAAACCAGCATCTTTCTGATATTCAAAACAGTGAGAATCGACTCAGTGTAACATGACAGCACAAGACTATGATAGCACCATGACAATATCAACATAAATTCTATGTGCATTCTTCAAACTGCAGGTAAAGATACAATATTTATCGGTTTTTCTTTTCTCATAGAAAAGCAGCTTGGTGGAAAATAATAGCTTCTAGCACTCATAAAAATACTCATCCTATGTTCCTTCTCATGGCTTGCCTAGGATTTCAAGAAACTATATACAATCAGGGTATGTCACATAACTTGTTCAGGTGTCAATAAAATTTACACATCTTGTGGAAAACTTGCATCATGATATTGCTAAGATTAAAAACTACATATACATATGTACAGCTGATACTGGCAAATGTTTCCTTTAAACAGAAAAGATTATTAATTTCAGGACAGCACTGATCAAGATTTGTTGACATCGTGTCAGGGTTATGCAACTTGTGAATATGAAATGCATGAAATAATGCTGACGTTGTCTTACAAGCTATTTTTTCATCAATTTATATCAGGGTTTCCGCTTAATATTTGTTCTGTAAAGTCATTTTCAGCCAGAGTAGTGTGTTAAAGGTTGTCTAATGTTTTATTTAAAACATCAGCAACAAACTTTTTTTTATTTCTTTTTATCTCAAACAACAAATTAAACATAATTTGGTGGATTTGTCAGTCTGATTAAAATCGACCTTGTTCCGAGGAATAAAATATGCAAAATTTTGCATCTGCCGGGATACGAACAGGTTCTGTAGATTCCTCGCTACAAGGTCTGAGAACACCCCGTATAGACATGTGTTCAGAACCAGTTTAGCGCAGCCAAAACCCAGTCAAATAGCTGACCAATCACATCATAGTATTTAAACGGTTGCGGTTTTGAAAGCATTCGGAACAGACAAAAGGATAGCTGTTTGGAGTTATCTGCCCCTAGTTTCTCGCACCGAAAGCATTTGTTGGGCATCTTTTGATTGGCTAGCTGAATTGCGCCCGAACACGTTAGTGTACGGGGTGCTTTCAGACGGTTTGGCGTGGAAACCCACGAACGAGTTCGTATCCCGGTAGATGCACTATTTTGCATTTTTTATTCCACGGAAAACCGTCGATTTTAATCAGACTGGTGGATTTGTATAAGAAATCTTTGGTCTTCTACAAGTTAATGCATTGATCAAGCAACTAGTAAATATAAGTACGAAGGCAACATCCATAAGCAATGTATAAGTAGAAAGTGGTATGAACACTAGGATATATCCTGACCTCTCTGTGAAATGAATCTTAAATCTAGAATATAATATCTACCTCCCCACCAAAACTTGTCTCATATAGAGCCAGGTCGTGGATGCAACAGTATGCAACTTTCCTACTCACATACACATCAGTTCAGCCAATGGGATCAATGCACCCTCCAACTGGACGTCGCCAAACTGCTCATGTCTTTAAAGAACAGAATGTGAACTCGAATTTGTCAAGTAATCACTACCCATGCAAAATACTTCATCCTTTGTAATTTGGCATATCTTGCTTGATGCATTACTACATGAAAGTCTTAACCACATCAGAAATACATCTTTGTGTGGAATTATGATTCAGATTTTTCCTTTGAACCTCTCTTGGACCCCCTCTGGATCTGCCAGTGTAAATTGACCTTTCTAGTTCTTCAAAGAGACTCATGACTTCATGTTAGTTAAAGGTGTTAGTTCAACCAAGAGTATCAACAGATTATGACTTGTTAGCACATGATCATCCTTGCTGCTTAATGAGGACAACCAGAAGGAAGTTCAGAACAACAATACTTCACTTCTTCGACTTCTCGCACATGCAATTAAGCCTCATTGCGAATGAAATGCCTATCAAGTTCCAGAAACAGGATCACGAGGTCATGCTTTGGCGGCATCCCATGTCAAGTTCATTGTTGGACTCATGCTGATACAAATACCCTAATCAGCCAACTTGTCGGGGTCATCTGATTGCCTGGATGTTAACAGACTGGGACACACTGTATTGGAATGGCTGCTGAGGTCGAATAAGTCGGTTTCAGTTAAGCAGCTGTGGTAGGTTCATGTGTTAGTGTCTGCAGTCATCCATGTCACTTCCTTCATTCTCTCACATGAGTATTCCTGGAATCATCTTTCATATACATTTGGAGCACTTCTGCTGGTTATGCAGCAACCTTGTCTAGAAATGACAGAATCAAATTTACTGATCTTGTATGTACACATACAAAAGCATCAAATTCTCATCATTACCTATGCAGCAATAGTCTGGGTATGTCTATCAGCAGCTCCTGAATAATCCCAGAGTATTCCTTTGTTATCAAGTTATCATTCATCATTCCTGTAATCTAGCAACTCAGGAAGATTTGTTAGTTTTAACACATTCATCAGATATGAAAGTTTATTTATTCCATGTCCATAAAACTTTTTCCGTTGTATTTGAAACACAATCAACTTTCACCCAAAGGTGCAGCACCTCATAAATCACAGCGTCAAGATTACAAGTTGTGCCTCTCATATGTACTTGAAGCATTTCTGCTTGTCGTGAGGCAGCCTGGTCTTGAAGAGCACGGAGTCGACTCTGTACTGCGTGTATAGGAGCGGCATGTAGCCGTACACCTTCACGAAGAAGTTGATGCACTTGTGTCTCTCCTGGAAGTGGGAATCGTTGCTCGACAGAGTCTGCGGACAGCCGGGGCATCGGAACGTCCATCGAGACGTCACCTGTCAAGATTTAGACGTAACATCAGTAACAAACCTTTAATAGAATTAATAACACGGTGAGCAGTGTGTTTAATGAATGTTAACAAACATCATATCAATGGTGAAATATGAGATCAGTATCAAATGAACTGATCATAATCAAAGCTGAATTTTTTTCAAATTCAATCTAAGTGTTCATAAAGGGATTTGCATTGCTAACAAAAGCCTAAGTTAAACTAAAAATTTACATTGACTTCAAATGGCTCTGTATTTTTCAAATGCCAGTAGGAGTTGAGGAGTGTTGTAAGAAATATTGCTTTTTTTCTCTCAAAATTTTGTGTTTGTAAGTTACAAAGACCTGGACGGGGACCTGTGAAATAACCCTCTTGTTTCAGTCTTTAAATAATACTTTAAATCCGCTACCTTTATGGGTGGTTTTCTGGTGATGTGGGAAACGAGGAAGTTCATGGCGATGTCTTCACAGTTGGTGTACTCGTCCACCTTGTCCCTGATAGCCTGGGGCATCACGTAGCTGTACAGGTACGAGTAGTACTGCAATCATCGTTACAGGTGCATGTTTAGTATAGTGGAAATATAAGGGCTACATTTTTGTCATGAGAGTTGCACATACTTTGCCTCATCAACAAGTGTCATAAAAACCATTTACTGAGTTAGATAGTGAACAAGCATTGTCATACTTGTGATTACATAATTTGCAATAGCAAAATTATTGCATTTTTTCACAACATTTGAGTCCATTTTAAGAAACGTCTCCAAAGTCAGGTCACATGAGGTGCCAATTGCCAGTTGGTGTCTGTAGTATTTAAAATTTGATGCATCAGATTGTTATTACCCAAAATAAACATTACTCAGATAAACGTTTTTGTTGACAACTGAATTCAACGCTCCCATTACTTTATGAATAGCAGACAAGTTGAGAATGATCCAAGGGAGGTAACTCTACCTTGTGGTAGAAGGCTGCCCCAGTGAGAACCATGGAGAGTTCGCAGGAGTAGTTGGAGTTGTACAGCCAGGACTGGTGCTTCAGGTCCCACGCGTGGAATCGGCCTGGGAAGCCGACAATTTTCTCCCTTTCCTCTCGCCATACTCTGTAATAAAACAAATTGTAGTATTGATGAAACAGTTATTGGTCATTCTAATGAACTGAAGAACAGTGAAGCAGCCATATAAGCTTATCAAAGTACTGTAAGGATATAGTAAGCTGAGGACAAGAAAATGTTTGAAATAATCGAGCCATGGGTTCTGTAGCTCATCAGATTTTGTAATTGAGTTGTTGTAGACTAAAATATATAGTTTTCCAGATAAAGCACAATCACTTGCCATAACTTTAAAAAAGATCACCAAAACTGTCACATGTTAGTGAGTGTATGAGACCAACATAACTTGATACCTAACACACAGAATCATCCACATGGTGGTCTCAAATATCATAATTCCTGCAAAGATCTTGCAAGATGCTCAAGCTAACCAATCCAATTGAACTGTTGTAGGCATATTCCCCAAAAGAGCGTTTTCAGAAATGGGGTGTTCCGAGCATTTATGGAAACAGAACAATGGTTGATGGCAGCCATATTGGTTGCATTCCGGAGAATACCGAAATTGCCCATGGATGATTACAGATAAACTCTGATATAGGGACACTTCAATTCATTTATCCAGGAACATTTACAAATAAGCATGCGTTCCCATACTTCTTTGAATAAGCAAATGTATTAAGTCTTAGTTTCTGTTCAGCTATATCTCTAACCTGAATCCGAAGATGATCTCGTCATGTCGGAGATGGGCGTCGTCGTCAATACTCAACACTGCCTCCGTCTCTATCGCATCGTACGGAAGAAAGCGGTTGTTCAGACTGTTCTTCTTGGTCTTCACAATCTGGGGAAATTAATTAAATGTAGGTTGCATTTATTGGCATATATGGCATAAATGCACAGAATTTGTTGGAAATACATGCCATTGGACTGAGAACAAAGTAACACAGGCACATTTGGTTAGTTCAAAACGTTTAATTTTGTGACAAGCTAAATCACTCAGAATATTTCTGATGAAAATAAATATTAATCACATAAGAACATCTAGCGGGATATGAACAGTCTGATGACAGGCCATATGAATGTTCTGATGTAATTCAGTTAGCCAAACACAAGACCTCCAACAAAACCTATCAGTGCGAGAAGCTAGGGACAAGTAACCCAAAACAGCCATTATTTCATGTGTTTCAAAAACATTTAGAACGTGTTAACAGTGTTCAAAATTAACAGCAGTCCCGTAGCCCATGACTTGCTTGGCAAGTCAAATATTTTTACCTGTAGTCCAAACGGCTAGTTGAATTTAAAGATGATATAATGTAGCTAGCTGAAATAGCTTTTGACAAGTACTTTAGGTAAATTAACTAGGTCAAATGGCCAGTGCTTTGAAAAGGTTTATTTCTGTTGTTAACAAGTTATTCCCAATGATTTCAACACATCAATTATTTACAAACTATGATGTGATTGGTACAGAAAACTTACTAAACGGGGTGTCGTCAAACCCTGTGGCTAGGAATCTATAGAACTTAATTGGAACAGGGTTGATTTTAATCAGACTGCATAATTCAGTTACTTCCTATGGAGGTCAAAACAGGTAAAAGGTGTTGGTAAGGTCACTGTGATTGGAGTATAGTACTCTAGAGATGAGTTGGGGTTTAACGCCGCTTTCAAGAGTATATCACAGCTGCTAGTATTATGGCAGAGAGAAAGCCTGCATTGTCATGTGGCTATGCATTGTGGTGAAACCTGTGAGCATCGGTTGGACCTAGTGAACCATTGGTGGTACTACGCTGACATTCAGTGTAGCATTGCACCCGAACCTTACAGCAGACAAAGTTACATTGCCCTGACGGGATTCGAACCCTGGACATCTTGATCCGAACACGCTAACCACTTCGCTATCCCTATTCGCTATTAAACATCAACCCTAGTAAGAAGTTAGTTTCTTTCCCAAAAATATGGAAAATATAGATAAGAATTTTCAGGGAGTGAATTGTTTTACACCACTTTGGCAATATTGTAGCCATTAGCGGAGAGTAAGAATTTAGAATATGAGAGCACTCTCTCTCCCAAATTTCAAGAAATGCACAAAACTGCACAAGTGTGCACTTAGTAACATAATACTGCATTAACTGCACCTCGTAATCATCTCATCAACACTAATTGAACAGAGTAAATAGGTTCATACTTCCTTAGAACTCAAGAAGATATTAAACATATGAGCACACAGAAGCACATTCTACTTCTACAACATATGTGAATGATCAAATATGATCATGTTTACCTTTCTTCTTTCCATAAGTTCACTTGCAGTTTTTGAAGCAAGGGATTGTCTCAAAATTTAATGAATTCATTTTATGACATTTTTAGCAAAATTATTCAAACTATAATAACCTTGTGAATTATTCATGAAATATTGAAATCAGACTTGCCAGAGCTTGCAATCAATAAGATTTTTAAGATCTGGTTTGTGATTTTAGACAGCAAAGGATAATTTAGTCGTAAATGATTTTATATTTTTGAAATGGCCACATCTTGATGCACAAGAACCTGTCTGCACCAGTCATAACTGACAGCATGTTTTTAAAATTCATTTCCTTCCTGTCATGCACAGGAAAACATTTGCAGTTTTAAAGATGTTGTGATATTTTCAAAGGTATTATGTGTTAACAGAAAGGAAATGGATTGGCGAAAACATGAAACCAAATTCAAATAGTTTTTAATCGTTAAAAAGCTGAGGAAATATTTTTTTTAACACATTACATGTCAATGTTGGGCTTAATTCAAATACTGACAATAACACGAAACAATTTAACATGTGATAATGGACCTTTTAGCTATGTCCAAAACAGGAGAGGTGAGGTGATTTACGCCGCTTTCAAGACTATTTTACTTATATCACGGATGGGGCGGATAGCGCAGTGGTTAACGGGTTCAGCTTCGGATCAAGAGGTCCATGGTTTGAATCCTGCCAGGGGCACGGCAACTTTGTCTGCAGTAGAGAACCAGGGGTTACTCTGGAAATTTAACCCTGTGGGCCATTGGCCCACAGGGTTCAACTGTAGTGGGCCCTGTGTCCCAGGCCCGACAACGTATAGTTGTCGGGGGGGAGGGCATGGGAGGGTGCGCCCTCCCATAGGTGGGGGTTTTGAAAATTTTGAATTCTTAAGCTGAAATGGTGACATCTGAGGGGTTTCCCAAGCCAAATAATCTCTCTTAATAGCTTTTAAAACAAATCAATTTCATGAGAATATTTATATTATATTCAGTTGAAATTTATCAAAGTAACATATTGAATGACATAATTATGTCAGGTCCTTTAATACATAACTGAAAAAATAGAGCCATGGGCTCTGTAGCTCATCAGGATTTCATTGATTTACTATCTAAAGTTGAATATTTAAGTTATTTAAGTTATTGTTTACAAGCAAAAGATAGGTTCTTAGATCATGACCACTGTGACCCCATTTGGGGTCACGGGGTCACATAATCTTCAATTTAGAATCCCCATTGGCAAAGGAGTCTGCACACAACTTTTCAGTTCTCTAGACCTTTTGGAACTGGAATAGAAGATGAAAATAGGATTTTTAAGGATGTGACCCCTGTGACCCCATTTGGGGTCACATAATCTACAATTTAGAATCCCCATTGGCCAAGGAGTCTGCACACAACTTTTCAGCTCTCTAAACCTTTTGGAACTGAAGAAAAAGATGAAAATAGGTTTTTAAGGATGTGACCCCTGTGACCCCATTTGGGGTCACGGGGTCACATAATCTACAATTTAGAATCCCCATTGGCCAAGGAGTCTGCACAAAACTTTTCAGTTCTCTAGACCTTTTGGAACTGGAATAGAAGATGAAAATAGGTTTTTTAAGGATGTGACCCCTGTGACCCCATTTGGGGTCATGGGGTCACGAAATCTACAATTTAGAATCCCCAATGGCCAAGGAGTCTGCACACAACTTTTCAGCTCTCTAAACCTTTTGGAACTGAAGAAGAAGATGAAAATAGGTTTTTAAGGATGTGACCCCTGTGACCCCATTTGGGGTCATGGGGTCAAGAAATCTACAATTTAGAATCCCCATTTGCCAAGGAGTCCGACACAGCTTTTCAGCTCTCTAGACCTTTTGGAACTGAAGAAGAAGATGAAAATAGGTTTTTAAGGATGTGACCCCTGTGACCCCATTTAGGGTCATGGGGTCACGAAATTTACAATTTAGAATCCCCATTGGCCAAGGAGTCTGCACATAAAATTTCAGCTCTTTGGAGTCATTGGTTCTGGAGAAGAAGTCGAAAAAGCGAAAAGTTTACGGATGGACGGATTGACGGATGGACGGATGGACGGACGGATGCCGGACACCATGCCATGCCATAAGCCCATCGTGCCTTTCAGGCCTGATGAGCTAAAAAGTATAATGCCACAGGATGTATTTAAATAAAAACTCAACACACAAATTGAAAATCGTTTATAAGTTTATTTTCTGACTTAAGTGTAGGTATTGCATATTCTGTCAAAATAGATTAATACAGATGAGAACTTTCCTTAAGTGTCATGTAGACATTGATCAAATCTTCTGCATCTCAAGTCAGACTAATTTCATTAGAGTAACAGAACTAACATTCAGTGTCACAATAACACTGATAAAATTTTCCATGTCTCAAGTCCGACTCATTTCATTAAAATAACAGAACTAACATTCAGTGTCACATTAACACTCATCAAATTTTCCATGTCTCAAGTCCGACTCATTTCATTAAAATTTCACGTGATTCGTCTTCCGATTCGATTGATGTTTTGTTCTGTATTATTAACATTACCAGTTCTATGAAACGTAAGTTTCGTTTGTTTCTTCGGTGGCGGCATCGCCTTTTTACCGGAACTAAGGATTCAGTAATACTTGATTGATGTTTACTACGGTTACGGGTACAAAAAACGAATCGTTCCGAATGACAAACTCGATTACGCAGTAGGCTAAATGAATATATAAACGAAACACTTCCGGGTTTACGTTATCGATTCAGAAACAAATGCAATGAACGAGTTGAACTTATATCGTTTTGATTGAAAATTTTCACTAACGACTGGGAAAGCCCAGAGTAATTTTAGATGAGCGCCATTTCGTATTTAACTGCGCCAGACAGTTGCAGTGTATATTTTTGACTGCGCCATTCCGTTTAAGGTAGCGCATATGGCGCGGTCCAAAGTAACCCCCGAAGAACTGTTCTACACACATTGAAACTGCACTGAAATTCAGTGTAGCATTGCATCCAAACCTGACTGTGTATAGAACAGTTCTCTACTACAGACAAAGTTGCCACGGACCTCTTGATCCGGAGCCAAACACGCCTACCACTGCAATACCCCACCCCCTGTCCATAAAGAATAGGAAGGGTATTGGCAATCAATCTTAGCAAGTGTTTGCCACTACATGGCAATGTCCCCTGCTGCTAACATTGAATCACGTAATCACTAGTGTTTACATTTACTAGTTATCATTTTGTAATTATGTGGTTCTTCATATCTTGCAATACTTATAATAACTTAATTTTCCAGAATTTGTTGACAGAGTTAACAAATCATCTATTTATAATCCAAATTGGCAAAGGTGTGTGTACACAACATTTCATCTTCCATTTTTTTAAAAGAAAAAAGGTTTCAAGGGGTTAGTAATCAAATCTAAAATTTATAATCCCCATCTTCAAGGTGTACGAAAGATTACAGCTTTCTAGTGCATTCAGTTTTTGAGACTAAGAAGTCTGTACACAAGATTTCAATTTTCTGGAGCTTTTCGTTGTGGAGAAGAAGATGAAAAAAGGTTTTTAGGTCAAGGCCCTCATGAACCTTATTTGAGTCTATACACAAGATTTTCAGTCGAGGTAGAAAAAGCTAATAGTTTATGTATGGATAGATCAATTGATGTCGGACACATTGCAATGCCGTAAGCCCACAAGCCTTTTACTCCTGATGCGCAGTCTGATTTAAATAGACAGTTTTCCGAGGAATAAAAGTTGAAATATAGTACATTTATGGGGATAAAAACTTGTATCGTTCGGAGGGTTTCCTCACAAAACCGTCTGATAACAGCCCATATTCATGCATGTTCTGACTCAATTCAGTTAACCAATCACAAGACAAAACAAAAGCTTTTGATGTGAGAAGCTAGGGTCAGATAACTCCAAACAGCTCTCTTTTCGCCTGTTCCGAATGCTTTCAAAACGGTGACTGTTTAAAAACTATGATGTGATTGGTCAGCTGTTTGACTGGGCCTTGTCTGCACTAAACTGGTACGGAACACCGTCTATATGGGGTGTCCTCAGACCTTGTGGCTAGGAATCTATAGAACCAGTTTGCATCCAGATGTGAATTATTTTGCAGATTTGATTTCTCGGAATAAAGTCAATTTTAAATCAGACTGTCGTGACGGCTAA
The DNA here is from genome assembly GCA_936450465.1 of Gibbula magus. NCBI lineage: Eukaryota > Metazoa > Mollusca > Gastropoda > Trochida > Trochidae > Gibbula > Gibbula magus. Next base: position 82,062,188 of record OW388289.1, on the reverse strand, counting down.
ATGTGGTAGGAAACAAGGGAATCAATGAAGAAGGCCTCAAGACTTACCTCCAGGGGAACCCCTATCTCCGGCCAGCGCAGTTCAGGGGAGGGAGGGGTGGGGTTGTTCCAGACTACAATCACCTTGTTGAGGAACGGCAGACCTTTCAGTCTCTGAAGGGCCTTGATCAGCACCGGCTCTCTCTCATACGTCAGCATCACAACTGTAGAGACAATTTGAAATAAGAACTTTAAGTCCTACAGCTTCTTAATCATATATATTCTCTTTAAGTCAAGAAAAAAACATAACCTGGGTAATATATTTCACATGTGCACTAATCCATTTTTTGCTGATGGATAACTGAAAGACATATGTTAGTGTATAAAATAAGGTGTGTCTGGCAGCCTGTAAACTGTTAGCTTTTGCTTCGTTCTGAAGACCTTGGAGAATTATCTTGACTTTTCCCATTTGGCAAAATTACACCATTGACAGATCTAGAAAGTACACAAATACATTGGGTAATTATTACACTTGACAACAAATAATGTCTTTATGAAAATTTGTACATAAAATTTTCTCTTGTTATGTTCCGTATTTCCTGTAATAAGTGACTGGCCTCTAACAAGCATCAGGGGTCAAGGGGTGCTGAAAAACTAAGCGCCCGGGCGTTTACAAGAGGAAATACGGTAAAAGTTCAAGTGTAATTTTATCTCTAATATCTTTTACACAAATACAATGAGATTATCACAATATGTGAAGACCTTATTTAGTCGTTGAAATTTTCTTTTTTTGTCTTCTTATAAATGCACTCATTTGTAAAAAAAAAAATTCTTATACCAAGTGTATTCGAAAAGCTAGTCTAGACTCTATACAAGGATGGATCTATAGGGATCCTAAATACCATGGTCCAGCGGCTGTGGCAATAAATGCTGAATGCTAAATTTTTACACTAAAATTTAGTCAGTGAATTATCTATTAATTCATAAGGAGTAGAAGGAGAGAATTTGGTTTAATGCAGGTTTCCAGAGTGTTTCACTACAATCATGGCAGCATTGTTACTGCAACACAAACACTAGGGTCTTGAAATATTCCCACAATGTCAGTCTAAAGGTAAAATCGGACTGTTAAATGAATTATCATAAAAACATTGAAGAGCATGTGAGAAGAGGCTACATCCAATTGTGTGACCCAAACTGCAATTATTGTATCATCCCCGCTAGAATAGGGCACATGTCAAACGTTGACAGTTCTAGTTTCACATGCTAACCTTTCCTGTCACTCCACAATAAATGACGGTCTGTTAAGTGCTCTTCAGTTGCGTGTGCATATTGGTGGGCTGCTACACAGACAGATGCAGACAGACAGACATATGGGCAGATGCAGGGAGAGAGGGATGGGGGAGAGAAATCTCACTCATGAAACATGATTTCAGCAATATTTCGTAAATACAGGTTAGATAAAATGCCCAATTGGATGACATCCTTGTTTCGTACATTAAGATAGATGTCTCCTGCTCATACTATATATAAACTCCGATAACATTCCCCTCTTCTCATTAGCAAGCTTGTTTACCTCCTGTCCATACAGGCAATTACTAGCATTCCTGTAGTGTACCAGAAAGTTACTGCAATAAATATTACGCTTAACTATGTCGCAAACAAAGTTCCTCTTTTCACTGGTTGAAATTAACCTATCAATACACTTGTCGTTTGCATTTCTCACCATAATTCACTGCAGCTAACCATATATTAGAATCATGCCCCCTCTTAATTTTTGGAACAATAGCTACATGACAAAACAGGAAAGGCAAACAGACCCAAAACCCTATTTTCAGACCCATTTTCCAACATTAAAGTACATATACTACATGCTCGTCTATTGTTTTCTTCTGAGATCGAGTTAATTTTTATAGAGCTAGGACAGCACTTAATTCTAACCTTAAATTTAGTCTATGGAATTCTTATAATTACTGTACCTTCAACCTTTTGATTATATATGTTTAATACTTTCAGTATATATATATGTGTATTCAGTTTATCTAGACTTGCTGAATAGAGATTTAGACTGTATTCAAGGCTCTTATATTTTACATAGTCATAGGGCAGGACTATTCTAACCTGTCACTTTGGAGTTAGCAGTATATAGATTTAGTAAGCCAAGTATTTTTCCCACAAACATGCCAACAATGAAATCTGCTTTTGCAATTTGTCTAATGGTTTTGACTCAAAAGCTAAACATCACATAGCCTATTCTATACTGGACAAACTAAGTTAGGGATATTGCATTTTTTATGATTCATTTTTTATCAGTGTGTCAATGAATAATTAAATCTGTATTCATAATATCAAAATGAACATACATCCCTCACTATTTTTGGCCAGTATATGTGAATATGGATCTAAACTTATGTACTGTCTGAAGTAAAAAGGTCAAACTACTTAAACCTCGATTCAAGACAAAGTGGTACAAAAACTTTACTTGAGTCAATTTGACAAAATTAATGAAAAACAGTTACAAGAGACTTGTACAAGTCTACATGAAACGAAGAGAATAAATACAAGAAATTTGCACAAGTCTAAAAATCGGTGATTGCAAACAAATAACAAGCTACAAGAGACTTGCATAAGTCTAGACTTGGACAAATGAGGCCCAGCTGCCCATGTAAAAGATATGGGAAGAAATACATGGCAGTATGTATGTGAAGATATCCGTGGAATGAAAACAGACCCTTGGCTGTAACCTGTGTATATAGTGTCAGCTACTGCTACACAATGTTGTGATGGCCTCGTTTGAGCTATATGTTGACATTTACCAATGATGCTTTAGTTTCTATTTAAACGATTTTGGTACAAGTATTGTCATTTATTACCCATATGGTTGAAAATAACCGAGTTAATATTATTGATATGAGCACATGTGCACATATCACTTTTGCCTAGCAACCATTGTTTCACCGCGGCTTCCCGTATTTTGTCGTCTGTGAAGTCATAAAGTGATTGTTCGTGACGTCACTGTGGCTTGCCGTCGCAAGAGAAGTGGGCCGCTTTCTGACTATTTTTACGCGAATCACATGGAATAGAACGGGTAATAAAGAAATTATTACCCAAGGAAGTGTGTCATATGACTTTTACGAAACGCGTGCAAACTCGTTTCGTAAAAGTCATATGACACACTTCCTTGGGTAATAATCTCTATATATAAGTAATTATTTTAAATTCAAATATATTCAGAGATCAATTTTATTGAACGAGTTTTAGGTATATATAGATCTGTTTTAACCGAAGAAAATTATCAAATATTAAATATATAAAATAATATCTGAAATATGTATAAAGTGTTTTGTTAGGTATTCATGGACAATAAAGGACACACATTCTCTATTTCTAACATAAAATTTGCTTTCAACTTTCTTTGCTTACAATTTCTTCCAGCTGTAATTGAGGATAAACTTAGCGGTAATAATGAAGATATGGAAGACCTATATCTATGTGGTGTCTGATGACATGCTTATCAGTGATGCCCTCTCTACGTGTGAGGTGTGGAGGGATTATCTAGCTTCACAGTAATTAACATGGAGGTGAAGTGCAGGTGAACTCCATCCCACACACTGTCTCATACCTGGTGAAACACCTCTCACTACCTACTGGATAGACTGTCTCGCTCTACCCGTCATCAACATTGGATATCTATGTCGCGCACTGTTTCACATGGATTGCATGCTCAAGTTGCTACTTATGTATTATTACCCTGAATTAATTGTAGTTTTTGAAATTGTAAACAGCTGGGTGGACTGAGTGCAATGTGGATGATATACCTTTCCCAGGACAGTATGAGAGTGTTCTGTGTCTCTATCAGATTCCAACTCAAACCTTTGGGGGTAGTCTTACACTCAAAGTATTTATTCTGAAAATATCACCATTTTATTAAATATTGAAAAGGAGACTGTAAGAAATGGATTTGTTTGTATTAAAAAACGGCTCCTTTTCAATTATTATTATTATTTTTTTTTTTTTTTACAGTCTAAGTGTTAGACTACTTTGGGGGCTATTATGGCTGTATAAGTTAACCCTCAATATAAGCCCAAAAAATCCTTTTAGTTTTCAAGACGTACAGTTAGTCTGGAAACAGATCCCTAAGCCCACTCACCCCCATATCTACTGCTATGACATTCTGCATGTTATGGGGCCATGTCTCTTATCTAGGCTGACATTCAGTGAAGAATGTTGCTATGTACACAAGATAACTGAAGATAACCATCGACCATAACCAAATGTTAAAATCTTTCCATCAGTGGCATTCATGAATCACAAGAAAAGTGTCAGGGATATTCAAAATCTTGTACTGCAAGTCAGGGTTTATTGTGATATCAGTAAATGATAATTTTTACAAAAGTGGGAAATTTAAATCCATTACTTATTTGATTCTAATGTTAATTTTTATAAAAAAGATACACTTTTATTTGTGTTGTCTCAAAAATTATTGATATAACTATGGATTTTGTTGTTATTTGTGTTAATAATCCAAAGTTTAGTCACAGATTCAATATAAAGATTTCTCCTTCACCAATACAATCAATGTAATTCTTGCCAATCAACATATGACACTACTCTTCAGCCAATGACAGACTTGTGCAGTTATATAGCACGTATCATCAATCTCACTAATCTTAATCTCATGAGGTAATTTGGGTTTCAATGCGAATAATCACAATGAAGTTAATATTCTCAATCCAGGAATTGTGACTTAACAAAATCTTGACAACAAATACAAATACTAGTGAACTGCCTTTTCTGGACCAAGTACAGTAGGACACGGATATAACAAACTCAAAGGGACCAAAGAATTAAGTTCGCTATATCCGTTGTTCTCTAAACACATATTATTTTAATTATAGGGCTTTGGACGGAACTTATAAATCTGTTCGCTATATCCGTGTGTTCGCTATATCTGTTTTCGTTATATCCGTGTTCTACTATATTTGAAGGGCATTTAGAAGTGATATTCATTAGAAAAGCAAGATTGGATCAATCCACCTGATCAAGAAGTAAGCAATTTCTTCAAAACATTGTTTATGTTCAGAATAAAGATAATTTTATCCAGAAATCTTGCATTTCTTACCCATACTGGATCCATCTTCGATCCATGTATTTCATTAATATTATAGCGAAAAGGGTAAAAATAAAACGATTCAAAAGTGCCCAAGATAACAAAAATCTCCATAACGTTAGACCACAATGAAGACTTACTGGTGAACTGTTCCCTCTGGACGTTACCCCCCAGCGCTCCACTGAACTCCTTGCCTGCTCCCCCAGATCCTTGACCGATTGACCGGAAACCATAGCCGGAACCTGTGAACAAAATATTGAAAACATCAGTGTCCACTTATTGTATATTTTGTCAGACTCCACATCAACAGAGAATATTGGATCTGATATCAAGCTCAGGTTTATTGCTGCCATGCTTAATTCCTAAACTTCAATGTGGCCCTCTGGGTTTGATTTTCTCCAACACATTGCGTACGGTGTTACTCTGCTTCAGTCTCAGAGTTAAATGCTTCAGGATTCAGAGTACATTCTAATTAAGTTAGGGTGTCACATTTAGAGTCAGTAAATTTGAGGACGTTGATTTGAAGATGAATTCCACTTTCAAGATTTTTTTTATTGACATCTCAGTATAAACTAGTGTTATTACCAAGAGAAAATCTGTAACACTATTGGCATGATGTATTGCATTGAAATCTGTGTGCTTTGCTTGGAACTAGTGAGTTATTGGTGATATTTATTTTATTAATTTTAATACAGCATTGTATCAAAATCTTTCTACGCATGGAACAGTTCTCTACAATATAAAGTATAATTCACATCTCAGACCTTTTGATCCAAATGTGCCCTAACTACTATACTAACCAACCTCAGAAAGTGTTATGACAGTAAAAGTTTGCATTTCCGAAGATTGGAATCAAAACTCACAAGGCAGGCAATGGTACATGGTGTGTAACTAACTATACATCGAAGTATCAACGGATCACTATTGTCAGCTATAATATATCATCCACCTACAGGATACTATATCATATATTTTCAAAGTAGATTTCAAGTTAATTTTAAAGGTACATGGGGTATATATTCTTTAACCTTTCTTAATCCAGATTTTTAGAGCAAGGAAAAAGTATACATGTAGATATAATTAGAGTATTGCAAGGAAGTAATTTATATATTCACTCTCAATTATCCACTTTTTTTCCATAACCATAACTAAATCCTAAACTGTTACCTTGGTGCATATCCCAAAAGTTCTCTAAACATTTACCTTCAGACTATATATATATAAATGTTAAGCACCCTCTACATTGCGTAAACCATGTTGTTTCTAATCTATCTCTAGCTTTCTTTCTGGCTAAACATATATACAAAAGATACTTCTTTCCTCTTAAGCAACAAACAGTTTTCATTCTGATATTTATTTAAGATAAAAATTTATATTTTCATGATATTCTATTTCAGATGGAAGCTGTTGCCTTTGTACCAGGGGATCAACATTAATCAATGGTGAGGTGAGGTGAGTTGGGGTTTAACGCCGCTTTCAAGAGTATTTCACTTATATCGCGGCTGCTAGTATTCTGGCAGGGAGAAAGCCCGCAACGCCATGTGGCTATGCACTGCGGTGAAACCTGTGAGTATCAGCTGGAACTAGCGAACCATGGGCGGTACTACGCTGAAATTCAGTGTAGCATTGCACCCAAACCTTACTATGTGTAGAACAGTTCTCTACTGCAGACAAAGTTGCCGTGCCCCTGGCGGGATTCGAACCCCGGACCTCTTGATCAGAAGCCGAACGCGCTAACCACTGCGCTATCCTGCCTCCTCATTAATCAATGGTGTAGTAACGCTTAAGAATTTATAAATTTAAATGACAATATTTACCAAAGTTACAGAAACATTTTGGTGGCATGTGAAAGATGACTGAACAGAGAGAAAGTTAATGCCATATTTTTAATATATTCAAACAGTTGCGACTTCCAATTTTCAAAAAACTTAATTCATAATATGAAACATTGTTTAAAAAGCTGAAGAGTAATAAGCTTAGATATAAAAAATATATATATTTCAAGAATCTAGAACCAAAGACAGAGAGAAATACTTCATGCCATAATTTGTTACAAGCATAAGTAACTTGCAAGTATTTATGAAAATGTAATTTATTGCTCAAAACCAGTGAAAGATGATGAGTAATAACAGTTGTTTCATATTTGTTAACCTGCGCTATTCCGAGCACTCAGATCAGTGAGGGTTGTGAAAACATCCTCTACAGAGAGGAAATTAACATGTGCTTTATGGTTATTAAGCCAGGGTAATATTCAAGGAGAGGAGGTCATCTTGAATCCATCAGAGGAAAGGTACACCAAGTGGCTCGTCTGTACACCTGAACTCATCAGGTGAAGGAGGCAATCAACGAGCTATACTCAATATAGATACCTGCTTTACCTACAAATTTTTAAGCCTACCACAGTGTTCAAGCCAGGATTTAAAAATGTGGGGCCCAAGGGCCCCCTCCTTATAAAAAAAGAGGGGCCATCTGGATATCTATGGGGCCTTTCATATTTTTCAATAAATGATTTAAAAAATAACTGTCTTGTTTTATTTTATCATGTTTAGTAGAAATTTCATGATACTACTAGTAACATGAATTCATGATACATTAGAAATTCAAGAATACTGACCAATAACAGTTAAATAAGACACAAACAACAGTGCCTCAGATTATTTTCAGTCCCATATGAAGCTGAAAAATGGTTTTCCAAACATATTGGTCATCAATAAGTCCAAATTAAAATGAGAAGTGTATATGTATGTATATATATGTGTGTACATTACATACTATTGGAAATGTGTTGCTGTGAAAATAGCTTGCATAATTCTATCAATTGTTAATATCACAAATTAAACAGTATTGTGACAAATCGAAGGTCAGTCACATTCAATGACTGGTTGAAAAGTTAAGCCAAAAAAAGTTGCTGATATGTCAACAATTTACATGACAGACTGATCATTGTGAATAACAATTTGAAATAACAATTATCAAAACCAATCTTCGTTATTGTTTATAAAAATATTTCCAAAGATATTCAGCATTCTGACAACATTATCAATTAGGCTAAATAATTAACAAAAACAAAACCAAATCATCTAATATCGAATGTAACTCGATTATCACAAGTCGATACCTTGAGATTTAATTAGCTGCGATCGATGGATGCTTTCGTTAATATTTTTTTAAATTAAAATCATATTAATATTTAATTTATATTTCATGAAATCAGTTTTGAGATAATATATAATGAAATAATATGCCGTAATGTCCGTAAAGTTTAACATCGCCACTTCTCGCCGAGTGAGCAAGTTATTTATAGCATAGCACATGTCGGTGTTTCCATTGCTGGTATCGCTGTTATAAAACACTGTAACATCCATGTTTTGAGATAATTATTTCATAAATGCATATTAATCTATCATGTTAAGCGATTTATGAATAATTAACAGGATATATGACTGATATGTTATAATTATATCGACTTTGTTTCGCTTCGAAACTTCGCTTCATTGTGGCGAAAACAGAGGCTGTTCCGTGCCCCTCCCTCGTATTACATTACAACCAATCAGCAAGCTCACTTCCTTAGATACCGATGTGGTTAAATGGAACAGCCAAAGATCAAATTAGTAACAGCATGTCAGAAATTAGCGAGACATTGCGAATGATAAGTGATAAACTTCCGGGTTTCTTTTCGATCTTAAATGACGTGAGTTTTTATTTCAAATGATAAGTTCATGTTTTCAAAGACAAGCGCACAATTGATTTAAGAAATTAATAAATTCAATGCGGCCTAGGGGCGCATACAGGAGAGTATTTATGCGTGAAAACCAAATACTATGCGTGAATCCCGCAATCCCGCAGCCTGGCTTGAACACTGCTACCAGATCAAGGGATAAACTTTAAAAGACCAAATCATTTGCTGAGAACAAATAATGATTAACTTTTTTTACATTTCAGTTCAAATTCCTTTGATCTATGAAAGGTTTTCATAAAACAAACTTATTTCGTTATTTCAAGTCACATTTAGCAACATGCTGACCATATATAAACAAGATGCTTTCTAACTTTGGATCATGTTCTTTGGGCCAGCTCTTTGCTACAAGACCTGTTTTTCATCTTCTTTTTTAAAAAGTTATGCGCACATGTATTCAAACACTTTGATATCCAGTTTGTAGGTTATCTGTTTTGTTACTAGCCAAACTGGAATTTAGCGGAGTTTCACTTGATATTTTACCCTAATTAATAACCTTTTCCTGTCTCAATACATATAAGATTACCAGTTTCATTAACATTACCAGAGATAAAACTTTTGTACTTTTCAATCATACAGATTTTGTAAATTCATGAAATCTAGAAGTTTTGACATGAGCAAAAAAGAATACAACATAAGTATTATCTGGTAGACAAGTTTGTGAGTGCCCTTTTATCAGTGTAATTCCCGAAAAAATCTTGAACATGTTTTTATCATTTGCCCTTCTGTTCCATAACAGCTAAACTCTGCCACAATCAGCAAATCCAATCTGTTATATCGTTCTCCTGTAGCTTCTCATTGGGATAAAATAATCCTCCCTAACTATCACACTGCCACCTAGAAGTCGTAAAATATCAGAAAAACCTACAGGCAGCGGAATCCAACCAATGTGAGCAAGACACTTCACTTGACTGCAATCGAGGAAAATCAGCAATGGTTGGAATATCTGTTTGTTGCATTGAAGCGTTAAATTACTGTTGAAGTTTAGGACCATATCTCTGCTATCTGTGGCAGGATTCCAACTGTGAGACTGAGGAAGGTGAATAGCCACAGTATTTATGTTTGCTCAAATACATCAGTTTTAAAAAGCAACAAGGTTTTGTTTACATTCTGTCTACAGAAAAGAAAGTTGTGTTGAAGATGTGAAGTTGATTGGATTGCTTTCCCAGACACGAAGTCTGAAGAAGGTGTTTTGCTTACTATGGGAAATATAATTGATTTAACGTAAGAATAAATAAAGTAAATGTGTTATTATGCCTACCGTGTTTAAACCTTGTTTAGATAAAATAGTTAACTGACGAGACCTTTTGCGTCTCTATAGTGAGAGGGGAGGTAGAGATTGGGCTTTCAAGAGTTTAGCTGGCTTATCATGGCTGATAGTATTATAGCAGGGAGAAAGCCCACAACACACAACCACAAAAGTGAAACCTACAATCCTAAACTGGACCATGTGTTAAGGCAAATTATTCAAGAAATAAATGTAATGTATACCTGCATTGATTGAAGGCAATCCTTACCTCATTGAAATTTCAAAGTGAAGATTGAACTTCAAATGTATGTGCTTTCTTGTGTAATTAAAGCACTCATAAAATATTCATTGCGATAAGAACATTACTATTTATACTAACTGACTGTCTACTCACCTAGATACTTTGACTCTGAAGGCAATGGCATCACATCTGGCATGAAGGGGTATAGGTTGAAGGGGTCCCCAGGCTTGTTGAAGGTCTGGTAGTTAACAAACTGGGTGAAGTTGCGGAAGAACTTTTCTGAAGCAAACCTTGCCTCTATTGGCCCCAGGACTTCATCAGTTTCTGGTTCTGGCTCAGGTCCGTTGTACTTCAGAGGAACAAAAGTAGCATTGAACACACTCGGGGTCGGCTCTTCTGTAACTGGGCGGGCTGGAATCTGAAGCCTTGTCCTGAGAGTATTCAACATTGTATCCAGAATCCTCTCAGAGTTTCCCAAATAGGTCTCCCATATAAAGCGTCCCTGTCTCCGCATATGAGCTATGTCGTTGTCCGGATATGTCCTCAAGAAAAAGTGAATCTCTGTTACCCTTGACATTGGAAGGAATATAGCTGCAAGTTTCCAATCTAGAATTTCACTGAAAGGAAGTTGGACTTGATCTCCCAAAATCACGGGAATTGCACCATACTTCAATGATTCATACAGACGAGTCTGGAAAACAGTTGTCGATACAATTGAGTAGTTTGTTGGAGGTAAAATTAGGGAAAATGTTGATTGAGTAAGTAAATCCTTTCTTTGGTTATTGTTTCCACAAAGACCCCACTCAGGATAACTGCCAATGGGATGTGGGCCATCACAAGAGAATTGTAGGAACAGTGTATCTGGGATTTGATTATGCATGTTCTTAAGGGCAGTGACAATAGAACTCTCGAGGGAGGCAAGTCTCGAGGAATCAGCAACTTCCTTCAGAGTCCTGACCTTGAAAGTGTCCTCGCCCTCATCCTCCTCATCCTCCTCCTCTTCATGAAGATCTATTTCCTGTCCTGCCCCGTTGGGTGCTTCCTGTACTGACCTTTGAGCATCGTTTATATTCATTTGGCTATTTTTCATATTTTGTTCATATACCTTTATTGATATTGCTTCTCCCCAAAATGACAACAAATATTTCCTACGAATCGGTGAAATTGGAGGCAGATCCAACCATGTTGGTCCATCAAATGTGTCCAAACTAGGGGGCAAAATCATATCAAATCCTTTTCTGAACACACTATTTACAAATGAAGACTGGACTAATATTGCTCTCCCTGTATTTACATTATGGAAGAACTCCCGGTTTGAAGCAGTCCTACCCATATTGACAAGGACATGGTTGCGCCCGTCGCCGTGCCAGTGGGGAAGATTATGGAGCTGATTCTCCAGACTTCTTCTATCTACCAAGTCCTCACTTTCTACCTCACCAACAAGCGCTATATACAAACACGCAGCACGGGCATTACTAGTCACATACGCACTCCTCTGAAACGAAGTCAGAAAAGATGACTGAACAAAATCGACAAGTTTATGAGATCCAACTAAATACTCCTCAGGGTTGTACACAAACACAGGTAATCCTGACACGAGGGAACAGGATGTGTAGTCAAAGCAGGTCTGCATGGAACAAGCCTGTGAGGACAGGGGCAGTGGAATGTGTTCGGTCGGTTCCGCATCAAGCAGAATCCTCTGTGGAGCCTTGATGTTGGGGATGTATTGCATGATGGTCTCCTCCTTCTCCAGCCTCAGCTGATCCAAGGCGATCTTCAACTGGCTCACCTCCTTGTTTATTGTCTCATACTGGGACTTGAGGCTCTCGATGTGGGTTGAGTACCCTGACACCTCCGCTTGCAGCTTTTGGCGTTTGCTCTCCAAATCTCGTAATTCGTTGTTCACTGATGCTTTGATGCGTCTAAGTTCTTCTATCTGTACTTTTAGTTCTGATATTTTACTTATATCCACGTCACTATCAGGGTAATCTAACTTGTTCCGAGATCGGTGGATGGGGTGTTCGATGTCCCCGGCTATGTTCGAGAGGTAGTAATGGCCGACAAGTGGCACTGTGATGAAGACGCACATCAATACCAGGATGCACTTGGAGGTGATGGCATGTCGCAGACACAAACACACACGTCCGCGCACCCATGTTGCTCCTGTGCGCTCCGGCTTCATTCTTGTACTTCTTTACTATCTCTGAAAATTGAAAAAGAAAATAAATAAAATCAGTATTTCCTACAGTTGTAAAAAAAAAGATCCTTAATGAACATTTCAAATTTTGAAATATTTGCTTATACTATTAAGTATATTTTAATTTTTTTTTAATTGAAAAAGGAAACCAAAGAAACAGAACTGATATCAAATGCATTAACCATCCCGCTCCTCAACTACATAAATACTTGAACACATGCTATTGTGAAAAATTCCAAACAAACCACCACCTTAGCAAAACATAAGGTAAAAACATTGCGTTAACTTCAAACTTCAGTGTTGTGTTTGTTTTCCTGGAGCCCAGCTGTGGAGTGAGACAATGCTTCTTCCACAGTGGTCTGCTAGTACAGACCAGTAGTTAACCGCAGTGGGAGATGTAGTTTCATTGCAGCCAACATCCCGCAGCTCACCTCATCAACTCCATGCTAAATGGTGCACACACTGAATCTCATCCACTAATCCCCAGCCAGTCACAACTGTGCTGTCCCTCTCCCATCACGGACCACTACAGTTCTTATTGGCTAGCCAGATTTCTCCTTGCATTGATATGATCACAGATTGTTATGTATTGCTATTATTTTATCTGATATATTATAAATTATTTCAATTTACTTCAGCTAATATGTTCAATAACTCATGGATGTAATATAAAAGGGTTATCAACATTTCTTCTTTCATTCATATATATATACTACCTTACACATCCTCTAAAATCTAAACTATAAACTCATAAATATAGATACATGAATTTTCGACCACTGCCATATGTATCCATAACCTTTATGTGTCAGGCCTGGAATAGCTTATCTTTAGTCAGCAGCCAATCCTAGATTTTCCCTTTCACAAGCTATGGTTCCAGTCATTGTCAAGCTGAATGTTGGGTTAGTGACTACTCACTGTGAATCTCCTCGATGAAACAGTTACACTCAATTCACTACTTTAGTTCACCATTTTCTCTCTAAAAATACAATAAACTTCATATAAATAAATCTAAGAAAGTTCTCAATCACTGCGTCATGTCCTACCTGAGGAATTTAGTGATCACTGATGTTTTTCAAAACTAGAAAACTTTTATTATTCTAAATCATTGGAAATAATGTAAATGCATTACTTAAATACTAACAAACTTTGCCACTTTCTTTGCTAATTTCTTACTTCTTATATCTTTTGATTTACTCAGTGAGTCATATGTCCAGGCATTGATATCTTATATTTTAAAGTTTGTAAATCTACTTTAAACCAAATTACAAATTATCTTATGCCTAGCCATATTTGTAAACAAACTACACAAAGTTGAATAACATTTATACTGATCAATGTCTTTCACAACTGCCTCATAGCTGCTCTACAAAATAACTGTCTGTCTTATATTTTAAAGATGCATCCATTCTGTTCATAAAATTTTATTTGGCTTGAATATGTGTCGACATACCATGTGTGCTGATTTCAGTTCATATAATTTCACTTAACTTGCATACTCATCCCTAAATGCCCAATATAACATAACTACTAGTTTCCAATAAAACTCAAGCAACATCATTACACAATGTGCAGAAACAATAACTGAACGCCCCATTTACATGCACAGTAGTTATATGACATATTAAACTTTATCAACCACCTGGTAACTTATATTAGCTTTGAGTCTTATCTGTTTTAATTAAGTTTCCAAAAGTAGGTTTGATGAATTGACGCTTGTCAATCACGGTGTATTGTATTGATTTCCCATCGAAAACACTACTTTTACCTTTATATCATTATAATGATTATCCTCAAAATGGTTATTTTCGGCAACAGTCAGTACTTCTCAATAAAATAACACTTTTTAAACCATTTGGCATATGTGAGCACCAGCAACTTTAAATCACTGATCTATCAAAATTCACTGCTATTCTAGCAGCAGCATGTTAGAAGCATACACTTACCTAAAACTGGTGTAATTATCCTTGCAAACTCAGATTTTGCTCCCATTAAGAAGTATTAACAACCCTGTATTATATCCTATCACATGTACCCACAGTTACATCCTAAATACAGGACATAACTCAGAACATCCATTCCCAGTCATAATCATATACATATCCCCAGACTCCAATAACAGCCGTAATCACATACAGTGATTTTCTTGAAAATCTCATGAATATGTTCAATCACTGCTACATACATAATTTCCAAGCCATTCCACAGTGCAATCACTCACAGACATCTATACTCCAGGTCTGTCTATCAGTATTACACTCTCAGTGTTAGATTCACAATGTAAGCGTCCGTCCATTCACCGAGATAGATCTCCAGTCATTGAAGCTCAACTCACTTACCCCTTACAGGATGTTATCCATCATAGATCAGGTCATCATTCTCCAGTCAACCCTGGCTCGCCTCCATTACGCAATTATATCATCTGCCAGCGTGTGCATCCTTTCAGGACCATTAGAGCATTACACCAGCTCAGCTCTGCTCTGCTGGTAGTTGCTAAGATTCTGGGAAGCCTCCTTTATCTTTGAATATGAGCTGCTTGCAACTAATTGACTTCCCCTCAGGAAATGTTTTGACTGGTTCAAGGTTCAACGTGACTCTGCCGAGAGACTCTGGACAGCTGAGCTTGCTAAATTAGTTGCTATTTCATAAGAATCAGCTGCTATGAGGTATCACAAGTCTGCACAATATTTACGTCCAGTTTTGCGTCAAAAGAGGAATAAAGTTCAACAAACAAGTGTTTCTTTGTGACACAACTGCTCACAATTTCTTGTCGGTCTGCAAATGAGAACCAGCGAATATCTGGGAAAAGTATCTCCGATTTCTGTTTACAGTGTGGAAAAAATTCCTGGAATGGCAATATTTCTGGGCAAAGACCTGGCGTCAGCCCGAGCAGACGACAGATTTAACACATGTTTCATACAATAGAGTTCATTTCCATCATCAAGCTCTTGGTTTGTGATCGCCACATCAAAGACGACAATCACATAATTGTTCGACTGGAGTAGGATTGGCTGCTAATGAGTCGCGCCAGTTCCCCCTGTTAGTAGGGCTTCCCCTACTGGTTGCTATGTGGGGGGGTCACTTGACCACAGGCTTGTCACTCTCAATCCATTGCGTCATCTGCAACAAATATGGGTAGAAATAATTTGACCGATATGAAAATTTCGAAACAACTTCAAATATGTTTCTGATTGTAAATAATTGTGAATAAAAATATTCATTCGAAAGAAACACATACAAATAAACTGCACAAATTCAAGTTTTAAAATCCTGAACGAAACTTTTCTTATTTGAATTATATCAATCTTGAAAGAAATTCTTCTCAAAATTATTCATGTATATTCATTTATATAGATTTGAAACATTGAGAAACAAATGTGTACTTTTAAAAAGCATATTTTTCAAAAACCAAATTTCATATTTGGAGATATATCAGTTTAAACTTTATAATGAAGTTATTTATAATGGAAAAAAATATCACAAATTTTTTGGGGGGGAAATAAGATCTATATCATGGACTTACAAACTTCCCCCTTTCATCCCTCACACTCCTCCTGTTATAAGGTTAATGCAGTGACGGAAACAGGAGTTTTGAAAGGGAGAAGTCCGAAATTTGTTTCCCTAAACCCGCCCATGCAAAAAATTTTGAAAGGGGGGGGGGGGGGGGGGGGGGGTGTCCGGACCCTCTCGACCCCCCCTGTTAATGTGTAGGGAGTTATTACCCATATCATGTTGCTTGTTCAGTTGGCATGCTTTACCAATATTACTCCAGCTGGGACATATACATGTCAAAAAGTGTTATTCCATCTGCTCAGATTCTGTTGATGAATTACAGGGTGTGCATGCCCTTGATATATCTACAACTTCAGTGCATAAATGTGATATCTGCTGCAAAAGTGCATTGCCAATCAACCAAAATTTCTTTTTCCATTTTGCTGAGATGACATATTCATTTTTTGACACAGTTTCATTCTATGAGATAATAGTGGGTTAGTTCCAAGAAAATTTTAGATACTAGAAAGATACAATTCAATTAAAGTTTTAAATTCTGAAAAGCAAATTTAACAATTAGGGAGCCTTAGTGCCATTGTTGAAACAAATTTGAACCAAAGTTAAAGTCACCTCGTGTTTTAGGGATCAGCATCATCATACTAACCATATAATCATGGCTGTGGCAGCGCATGGAATTATTAAAGACTTATATCTGAATGTTTAACCTTTAATATTTTATAATCAAATAACTACCTGAAATGTAATTGTCAACATTTTCACATATCTATGAACAGTATATGAAATAAATCCTGTCAGACAGCTCTTAACCTGGTAACTTTTGGTCAGTATTTTGATCAGCGCTGTAACCTTTTTAGGTTTTTGTTTAATTTTACCATGAATATTGTCAAAATGATGCTTTCGAGTTGGAAATATTATAGGATTATTTACTTCATACACTGCTGTAGTTGCCTGTAGACATACAAAAAAAATTTCAATGTGATATTCCATAATAAGTTCTAATATTTTACATAAGACAAACAAGCAAGCTTTCAGTATGATATTGCATTTAACCTACAAAAGTATTACGCAACAGGATATCCCATTTAACATGTTTTACAAAACAAACATGCCCGCAAAAATCTTTCATTATCAGCACAAAGTTCAGAATTAATTCATGTTTGACAGACTGTTCTGAAAATACCACAAACCTTTTCCAACACAAGCTCAAAAATAATTATAGTGTGAGATGCAAAAACAACATTCTTTTCCCATAAAAAGATGCGCGGTCTTTTCAGGGTAAGCCTTATGAACATGCCCGCAGAAATTTTTCGTTATCAACAAGCTTAGAAATAATGATCAATTTAGAGACTCTAATGCAAATACAACAGACTTTTTCCAACACCTATGAACAGATAGCCAACCTCTTCAGTGTAAGCCGTATCTCAGGTATATCCCCATACCTGCTAAACAATAGCCCGGGATCTGTCAACACCATGCATACAGCTTATTTAACTTCTCTTATCTTGCCAACACTAATCACTATACTTGTTACAGCCCTTTACGTTTTTGCAAATCAGCATTTTCAACCATCAGAGAAACGTTCCCATTTTAGATACTGGATGAGATTTATAACCATTATCTTAAAAAGTGCTTACCGGGGTAACTTCTTATGAACAGTTGCTAAAAAAAAATGTAAGCATCACTTAGCATCACTAATGCATTTTTCTAATAACAGAGCATTTTAAAAAATATTTTAGGCATGACAGGGCATGAGCAACATGGGGAAAATTGCTGGAGAATAATTATTTTCTGCAATCACTGTAAACATATTATCATCTTTTTTTTGTTAATCATTTATTGTTTATGACAAGACTGGCAGTACATATCAAGAAGATAAATCAACTTAATCTATTTATTTACACAATTTTTAAATACAATATCCCAATATTTGTATCCATTTGTTTACTTTCTGACACTGATAGCTAGTATTGAAGTGATACATATTTTTATTCAACACATATGTAACTGAACTACTGATGGGACATATTGATCAACCTATCCTTGTGATATACGTCAGACAGGTAACAATGGAAACATTTTTAAGATTCTTCTTAATAACGATAGAATTCAAAATTACAAGTCATTATGAATTATATCATTCCCCATGTCAATACAACCATAGAAACACAGCTCAAACACTCGCTTCACATTGTGGTGAAAGAACTTCTTATACATATATAATATATTGCATTAAGTCAAAATTCCATCAAAACTTCCCGGACAAATTAAGACAGAGCCATGGGCTCTGCAGCTCAGCAGCACCTTTATTGTTTACAAAACTGAAATAAATTGTTCTCAGCTTGTTCTAGAGTTTTTCATACTGGAAAAGAAGTCGAAAATAGGTTCTAAAATTTAAAATCCGCATTGTCTAAGGAGCTTTTCAGACTGAAAAGGGGAAAATAAGTTTTTAAGGATGTGACCCAAGTCACCAAATCTACAATTTAGAGCACAGTCAAATGCTTTCGTCCAATCATATGAGTGTATTGTGGTCACGTGGAGTACATTTATATCCCGATAGATGTACGGTTGTCTGGTTGCGTTCGGGTATCATGCTCATAAAACTGGTTCACAGACTTCCATAAAAACAACAAACAATGTCAACTAATTGTTTTATTTATGTGGATAATACACAATTAAACACTTATTACATTGACAAATGATCTGCTCGGTTCTCTTTCCGAAAGGAAAAAGTCGCTTCCATCGATGAGGGTCTTCTATGTTAAGGAGCTTGATATTCCTAAAAGAAGAATAAAATCATGTAACTAAAGCAAGTAATGTGAGGTCAATTGGGAATTTTCAAGTGTATTTCATTTATATCACGAGTAAGTGAAACAACGACAAGCATCAAACCATGTTACCAATGTTTTATATATTTTCAACCACGATGTTAAAAAAAATATTCAGACGTTATATAGAACGACATAAAAAATGAGAAGAGAGTGATATAAAAGTACCTTCTTGGGGTGTTAGAGGATGGAGGCTGCATTGTCGTCTCAATGAAACCCCTGTATCGTCACACAGCGTCCGAGCGATGTCCAGTACGAAATTACATTCTTTCCCATACACAGTTGGAGTATAATTTCGTTGCTGCAGTAACCTGAAATAATTCATATGCAATATAGACAGGATGCACAATAGCATATGCAACAATAGATATTACAACTCGCATATTGATAAATACAGCTCAACAAACAAACAAAAATATTTGAAATACAAAAGACAATAACTTTTATTAAATAAACCAATTTAATGTAATTTACTTTGAATTTTAAAAATATACACTTTAAAAAGTAAGGAGTAAAAAAGTAAAGTTACCTTTCCTGAATGAATAGTGTACTTGTCCTTGGACTGTCCATGATGAAGCCATTGTGTGAACTGATTCATTCTAAAAACCACCCAGTCTTTATAGGCAATGAAATGTATTACTTCTCAATGTTGCTGAATAAAAACGTGCTTAAATCATGCATGTTCGTGATTCAAGCACGACGCTTATGCTGTAGCACGACTCGTACGCTTTATATAAAATGTACGCCTCATGCACCTCGGACAATTTAAGAAATTCAGTGCTCACAGTGCTGATGATGACGTCAATGTCCCTAACATTTGCATATGAAAATGAGAAATGTCAATGTTTTTCATGTTGTGTTCGAGAGAATGTTTCCCAAATTTGTTGACAATTCATTTGAAATATATTCATTTTAAGACATTTTCTTGACGACTCAAGCATATGACTGTGCTCTAAGATAGATAGAGAACTCGCAGCAGTACATTATCGGTATATAAATGTACGGGTTTGAGAGGGTTAGGCTCGGCTGACGCCTCGCCCAACCCTCTCAAACCCGTACATTTATATCCCGATAATGTACTGCTACTCGTCCTCTATCTATTACTTAGAATCCCCATTGCCTGGGGAGTCTCAATATAAAATGTCAGCTCTCTAAGAGTTATTGGTTCTGGAAACGAAGTTGAAAATAGGTTTTTAAGGTGGTGACCCCTGTGACCTTGTATGGGGTCACGTGGTCACGAAATCTACAATTTAGAATCCCTATTGGCCAAGGAGTCTGTACACAAAATTTTAGGTCCCTAGACCAAGTGGTTCTGGAGAAGAAGACATAAATGCAAAAAGTTTACAGACAGACGGACGGATGGACGGATGGACGGACGGACGCCAGACACCATGCCATGCAATTAGCCCAGATGAGCTTCAGGCCAGATGAGCTAAAACTATATCTAGGGATCATGGTTGACATGTATATAAAATTTCATGAAACTAATATCTAATATCTAATATCTAATAGTTATAATAATTATGATAAAAAAACACAAGTTTCAAACTATCAAACTTTAAAGCCAACATGACCCCCCTAACGGTTCGTTCATAAAAATAACCAGTTCTTGTTAGGGCAATTTACTACAGTAATCACATGCTCTGACACCTCCATCAACAGACTTACCAGACAATTTGTTTAGTACAGATACTACACATGGTTCCCCCCAGCTCCAGCTGAGCATGTAGCAGCTAGAGAAGACCAGTGGTAATGTATCTCTGTCAGTCAGGAGGTCTACTTACAATAACACAACCTCCACAATGAATAGCTTGCTCAAGTATGTAATGCAGCACATCCCCTACACACCATACACCCCCACCCACCTCTACCAGTATACCAGTTACTGTTCTGGGGAAATTTGCTCACTTTCTTGGCTTGGTGTCCCTTAAAATATAAAGGCGAAGAATACTTTTGCATTTGGACGGAGTAGGCCTAAATGAATCCCTAAGGATTACCCAGGAACAACACTGAGACTCAACTGCAACGTACATACTTTTATTACCCATATGGTTGAAAATAACCAAGTTAATATATTTACTTGTACATGTGCACATAATCATGTTTAGTAATAGTAACACTGCTGCAGCATCAGTTCCAACATTTTCTTGTCTGTGACGTCATAAAACAAATATTTGTGACATCGTTGTAGCTGGCCTCGATTCAAAAGAGTAGAAGTAGCCTACCTGGTATAATATATCATACATATTCTCTTTATTGGTCTGATGAAGGGGAGCAACCGCTCCCCGAAACGTAACTAAAATTTCTCCTTGAAGATGTTTGCCCTTCTGTTTTTGTATATGTTTGGCGGGTACTTGTACCCTTTCTCATATTCTCTTTATAAATGTACTCAGAGAAGATGCTTTAATATCATTTGTGAATCAATGAAAGGACTTTGTTTTTTAAGTATCTTGAAGATTAATGCTATGACATTCAAAAAACTAAATTATTTGAAACATTCATTTACGGTAAGAGAACTTAGTCAAATTTTGCAGTAATTTTTAAAATCTTATATTTCACTTTAATTCTATCCCCTATTTTCAGCAATCGACTTCAAAGCTTAATTTTAAGATTTGAACTTGAGATCTTGGAAGTGTTTCCTGAAATTTTATCACTTTTTTCTTTGACTTCGAGAAAATGTCACACAGCGTTGATGTATAAAACAGAAGTCATGTTAACCCTTTAATACTCAGTGAAATGATTTGAACTGACGAATCAAATCTAGAAGTAGAAATAGAGTTAACAAAGTCGAGCTATCTGCCAGATGATTTAGTGTGGCTCTCCTGTTAACCAACCTCACACTTCGAATCCGAAAAATGTAAATATTATTTATTCTTAAAATATTACCATTTCAATAATCATTACAAGGAGAATCTGCAGGTAGTTAACAGTCATCTCTATGTTTGCTTTTCAATTGGGATCATGTTTCTAGGTGAAATTATGGTTAAAATATGACTATCCATAAACTCAAACTGCAACCCCAAGGTGACTATCACCAAGTCTCCAAATAGAGTTTGAAATTATAAGATTTTTTTATTTAAACATTAATTTATTTTATAACTATCGGTTATCTCATTAAATATTCAAAAGTAGCTTCATAGATGGCTAAACATGCTATTCAAACTTTTTCAAATCTTTAGCTTCAGGGTGAAAGGATTTGGAAATAGTCAACCAAGAGACCGTGAGACTTAGAGATACTCTAACTCTCAGAGTGAAAATCCAAATAACAACTTAGATTTTCAAAAATGTTCTCCAACCATAGATATTTTTATCTGTGAATTTATCTGCAAACAAACATTTTCTTTGTTCATATTTTCAGACAAGGTGCTGAAAGAGATGCGAGGTGATTTGGGATTAAATGCTGATTTCATGAGTAATTCACTTCATAAAAATATTACAGTTGATAATATAACTGCAGGGGGAAAGTTTGCAACACCATGTCTCTATGCATTACAGTGAAAGCTGCCGACATCGGCTGGAAAAAGCTAACCATGATTGGTAATGCGCTGTAATTCAGTGTAGCATTGCACCCAAACCTTACTACGCGTAGAAATGTTCTCTACAGCAGAAAAAGTTGCCGAGCCCCTGGCGGGATGCTTATAAGAGAAAACTTGATTGAATACACACAAGGCTCTTTAACATGGAGTAGCAAGCAGTTATATTTGCTAAGTGTCACAAGTTGAAAATCTGCTACAGCACTGAGGTTTAACAGAAACTAGTTTGGGTCATTCGGGGTAAAACATGTGAAGCTTGTTTATGATTTTAAATGAAAAACATTCATGGGATTGTCAAACAGAAAAGAACAGTGTAAATAAACACACTGACTGAACTCAACAGGTCAATGTCCTACACTGAGCCATAAGGAACAAGGAACTCATGCTTATCACATATTTCTGGTTTTATGAGAAAACAAATCTCAAACAAAAAATATTTTTATAATGTGAAGTCCTTTCGAATTACTATATTATAATCACACCATCCTCAATGGTAAAAAGTCTTGTTCAGGAGGATTCAAACCCACACCCTCGGAATCAGATGTTGGTAATGTTTCCAGAATTTCATCTTTAGAACAACATCTATCTGAAGAAGATTTAAATAAAACCTGAAAACTGTGTCAGAGAGGGTATTTACCTCAACAAAAGTTTTATATGATTATGTGATCCCCAGATGTACAAACATGTTAACAGGTAACTCTTTTACCACAGCCAGCACCAAGGATAACACATACATGTATTATTAGCTCTCCCGAGACCTTTAGGCTGTAGACTTGCAGTAACATAGATGCTTTCTACTGCAAAGACTACTTCATGAGAGGCAACATGACTAAATCTAATTGATAGCCTTACATGTTGAAGGAGAAAACTAGACTTATTAAAGGGGCATAATCATGTTGGTGAGGTCACATATATGTCCAATGTTATATTTTGTTATTTAATTGAGAATTATCAACTTTAACCGAAAATAACCACTTTAAGGTCAAACAGTTCAGTATAACGAAAATACAACTATTCAATGTCATGATCATGATTGAGAACCAGACAATGGACCTTGGCTTGCTGCAGCCATAATATTAAGTCAAACATAATTTTAGAAACTTTAATAAAATAGATAGGAAGACAGCTTCAATGGCGTTTAATACATCTTATAATGAGTACATACATGAGATAGAGCAATAACTGTTGGCTACTACACATCCATGGAACCGTTACTTGGTTTTCATTGAAACACATAAATATTTGATATATTAAGCATTTTGGGGTGAATGTGAAAGTCGAGTAAGAAGATATTTATAACCTGAAAGATCATCCATATTGTAATTTAGTACATTTCAGAACCAAATAAAATATCATGCAAAACTGATCATGCATCTTTAAAGAATGCTAAATAATATTTGGTTGATATGCGAGAGGAAAGACCAGTTACTATAGAGTTTACTTGCTCTCCTCAAAGTATAGTATTTTTCTCACACAGAGGTAACTCAACTCATATCTTCCCACCTAACCTCTCCTCACAGTATAGTATTTTTCTCACACAGAGGTAACTCAACTCATATCTACCCACCTAACCTCCTCACAGTATAGTATTTATCTCACACAGAGGTAACTCAACTCATATCTACCCACCTAACCTCCTCACAGTATGGTATTTATCTCACACAGAGGTAACTCAACTCATATCTTCCCACCTAACCTCCTCACAGTATGGTATTTATCTCACACAGAGGTAACTCAACTCATATCTACCCACCTAACCTCCTCACAGTATAATATTTATCTCACACAGAGGTAACTCAACTCATATCTTCCCACCTAACCTCCTCACAGTATAGTATTTATCTCACACAGAGGTAACTCAACTCATATCTTCCCACCTAACCTCCTCACAGTATAGTATTTATCTCACACAGAGGTAACTCAACTCATATCTTCCCACCTAACCTCCTCACAGTATAGTATTTATCTCACACAGAGGTAACTCAACTCATATCTTCCCACCTAACCTCCTCACAGTATGGTATTTATCTCACACAGAGGTAACTCAACTCATATCTTCCCACCTAACCTCCTCACAGTATAGTATTTATCTCACACAGAGGTAACTCAACTCATATCTTCCCACCTAACCTCCTCACAGTATAGTATTTATCTCACACAGAGGTAACTCAACTCATATCTTCCCACCTAACCTCCTCACAGTATAGTATTTATCTCACACAGAGGTAACTCAACTCATATCTTCCCACCTAACCTCCTCACAGTATAGTATTTATCTCACACAGAGGTAACTCAACTCATATCTTCCCACCTAACCTCCTCACAGTATAGTATTTATCTCACACAGAGGTAACTCAACTCATATCTTCCCACCTAACCTCCTCACAGTATAGTATTTATCTCACACAGAGGTAACTCAACTCATATCTTCCCACCTAACCTCCTCACAGTATAGTATTTATCTCACACAGAGGTAACTCAACTCATATCTTCCCACCTAACCTCCTCACAGTATAGTATTTATCTCACACAGAGGTAACTCAACTCATATCTTCCCACCTAACCTCCTCACAGTATAATATTTATCTCACACAGAGGTAACTCAACTCATATCTTCCCACCTAACCTCCTCACAGTATAGTATTTATCTCACACAGAGGTAACTCAACTCATATCTTCCCACCTACCTCTGTTCAAATGTTTCTGTGCAAACAGTAGAGAATCCTGATTGGTATCATAGTCATAGTAACTAAGTAAGTTACGGTAGTTTTGTATTCTGACCCATTCACTTATGTTGTTTGAAACTGAGCAATAGGCCTGTGCCCATAACAGTCAAGAAGACTAAACACTTTACAATCTCTCTCACAATACACAAGTTAGTTATATTATACAAATTATAAGACATAGTGCAAACTTTTGGCACAATTTGGAGATATTTACCCTTTGAAATATCTACATCTACGGAAATCCAATTGCCTAACAAATCAAAATTCCTTTCAAATCAAATTCTGTATAGGATAACTGTAAACGAAGAAGAAAGTTTGGGTGCAGTGAGTGTGACTAGGAAGCATGTGAGCAAGTCTAAGGAAGAGAAGCTGTGTGATATGGTATCAGAGTGTAGTCTAGGATCTCTATGTAAACAGCTCCTGTGCGAGTAACATTTCCCCTCCCACCGAGAATGCAGGGATAACCCTCACCCAACTTTATATCAACTAGAGGCCTGTAGTTGGCTATCAACTAAACCTTTACTTGGCAATATCAAGTCAAAGATTACTAGCCTAATGTGGGACAGACAAATCTTTAATATAACATACTGCATTTTTTTATAAACCTCTAGTGACATCACTCTATTGTTCTATTAGGTTCTACTTTTACCCGGTAAACCTCTATTGTCAGTTTGCCGGGCGTTCTCCAAGAATGCCCAGGGCTTTCTCTAGGAATGCCCGGGTCTTACTCTAGAATCTATCGGAAATTTATTTTGATTGGGAATTATACACGTTTTGAAATACTTTGATTCAAAGTCCTTCTTCGAATAAATACCATCACAAAATATCACATTTTTGACAAATCACAAATCACAAATCACAAACATAAGCTTTGAATGCCTGGTTTCGAACCCTGCACCACCCGCTTACTAAACTTTGACAACTCGGCTATAAAGGCCCACGAGACAATCACAGTGACAATCATGTGAACTCCACGAGGCAGATAGCGCATGCAGCTCACGTGCACGGCGTGGGTAGCGAGCGCAAAGCACGTGCAGGGCGCGGGTGTGCTCTCTTCATAGCAGTTGAACTCCCAGCAGTATATACCAATGAAGCCATGTGAACACAAAATATTGAAATTATATCTAAATCATAATTTCTGTCGGTTCATAAGTAAGATCAAAATCTGGTCCTCGACTTTGTTTGTGGAGTATGCCCTTGGCGTCTGGGAAAGGGGGCGGGCCTATTGGCCCCTCCCCCGCGGGCATACTCCACAAACAAAGCCTCTGACACGGTTTTGATCCATTACATATAAATCAGCTGTTCATTACTGCAGGAAGGGGGATAAATGTGTTTTGGCTGTAAACAATAAAATAATGTTGTTTATGATACAGTAGAACACGAATATAGAGAACAAACAAATATATCGAACAAGTCCCATCAAAAGCCCTATATAATATGCCAAACGTGAATAGCGAACAGCGGGTATATCAACTTGAGTCCTTGTAATAGACAGGACAAGTATCAGTACATTATCGGGAGATAAATGTACGCTGAGAGGGTTGAGCGAGGCCTCACTCTTGATAAAAATTAAATACGCTTGAAAATGCCAATTGACCTAACATTACTTGCTTTATTTGAATGCTTATATTCTTATTTAGGAATCTCAAGCTCCTTAACAGGGAAGCCCCCAATCGACGGAAGCGACTATTTCCTTTCCGAATGGGAACACTGCAGTTCATATGTCAATGTTATAAGTATTTAATTGTGTATTATCCAGTTAAATAAAAGTCAGTAACTGAGTTGGCATTGTTTGTTGTTTTTAATAGAAGTCTGTGAACCAGTTTTATGAGGCCTGACGCAACCAGACAAATGTACATCTATAGGGATATAATTGTACTCCACGTGACCAAAATACAATCATATGATTGGATGACAGCATTTGACTGTGCACTAAGGTCCCTTGGAGTTTGTTATATCTCTACTCAGTGACGGATCCAGAAATTTTGAAAGAGGGGGGGATCCACCAATGAAAAATAGAGCCATGGGCTCTGAAGCTCATCACGGTTTTATTGATTTATTATCAAAGGTTGAATATCTAAGTTATCTCAAGTAATACATTGTTAACAAGCAAAATAATATTGGTTTTAGATCATGACCATTGAGACCCACATTTGGAGTCACACGGTCACTAATCCAACAATTAAGAATCACCTTTGACCAAAGAATCTCTACACAACATTTCACCTTTCTAGAGCTTTACATATAAACTGGAGAAGAAGATGAAAATAGGTTTTTGGGTCATGACCCGTGACCTAGATTGGGGTCACAGGGTCACAAAATCTACAATTCAGAATCCCCATTGGCCAAAGAGTCTGCACACAACTTTTCAGCTCTCTAGACCTTTTGCAACTGGAGAAGAAGATGAAAATAGGTTTTTAAGGATGTGACCCCTGTAACCCCATTTGGGGTCATGGGGTCACAAAATCTACAATTTAGAATCCCCATTAGCCAAGGAGTCTGCACACAACTTTTCAGCTCTCTAGAACTTTTGGAACTGGAAAGGAGGTGAAAATAGGTTTTTAAGGATGTGACCCCTGTGACCCCATTTGGGGTCACAGGGTTACAAAATCTACAATTTAGAATCCCCATTAGCCAAGGAGTCAGCACACAACTTTTCAGCTCTCTAGAACCTTTGGAACTGGAAAGAAGGTGAAAATAGGTTTTTAAGGATGTGTCCCCTGTGACCCCATTTGGGGTCATGGGGTCACGAAATCTACAATTTAGAATCCACATTGGCCAAGGAGTCTGCACACAACATTTTTGGAACTGGAGAAGAAGATGAAAATAGGTTTTTAAGGATGTGACCCCTGTGATCCCATTTGGGGTCATGGGGTCATGAAATCTACAATTTAGAATCCCCATTAGCCAAGGAGTCTGCACACAACTTTTCAGCTCTCTAGACCTTTTGGAACTGGAGAAGAAAATGAAAATAGGTTTTTGAGGATGTGACTCCTGTGACCCCATTTGGGGTCACGGGGTCACGAAATCTACAATTTAGAATCCCCATTAGCCAAGGAGTCTGCACACAACATTTCAGCTCTCTAGACCTTTTGGAACTGGAGAAGAAGACGAAAATAGGTTTTTAAGGATGTGACCCCTATGACCCCATTTGGGGTCATGGGGTCACAAAATCTACAATTTAGAATCCCCATTAGCCAAGGAGTCTGCACACAACTTTTCAGCTCTCTAGACCTTTTGGAACTGGAGAAGAAGATGAAAATAGGTTTTTAAGGATGTGACCCCTGTGATCCCATTTGGGGTCATGGGGTCACAACATCTTCAATTTAGAATCCCCATTAGCCAAGGAGTCTGCACACAACTTTTCAGCTCTCTAGACCTTTTGGAACTGGAGAAGAAGATGAAAATAGGTTTTTAAGGATGTGACCCCTGTGACCCCATTTGGGGTCACGGGGTCACGAAATCTACAATTTAGAATCCACATTGGCCAAGGAGTCTGCACACAACATTTCAGCTCTCTAGACCTTTTGGAACTGGAGAAGAAGATGAAAATAGGTTTTTAAGGATGTGACCCCTGTGACCCCATTTGGGGTCATGGGGTCACGAACTCTACAATTTAGAATCCCCATTAGCCAAGGAGTCTGCACACAACTTTTCAGCTCTCTAGACCTTTTGGAACTGGAGAAGAAGATGAAAATAGGTTTTTAAGGTTGTGACCCCTGTGACCCCATTTGTGGTCATGGGGTCACGAAATCTACAATTTAGAATCCCCATTAGCCAAGGAGTCTGCACATAAAATTTCAGCTCTGTGGAGTTATTGGCTCTGGAGAAGAAGTCGAAAAAGCGAAAAGTTTACGGACGGATGGACGGATGGACGGAACGACGGACGGATGGACGGACGCCGGACACCATGCCATGCCATAAGCCCATCGGGCCTTTCAGGCCTGATGAGCTAAAAAGGGAGAGGAGTCAAAAAAAATTTCCCGCAAACCCGCCCATTTGGTCAATAACCTGGCAAACAGGATCTTGATTTTCAAAGCTCTTGCGTCAACTGATATCAAATAATAACAATAAGTGCACTTATAATCATGCAACACAGTAAGAGACCCAGGTTAGAAATTTTGGGTGCCTCCACAAGGATTCAAACCTGGGTCTTTGAGGTGAAAGGCAACCACAACCATTTTTTTCAAAAAATATATCAACACTCTTTGTTACAATAAGAAAATCATTGATAATTCTCAAATATCAAGTCCTCGAAGTTCCTTTAGTCAATTCATGTTGTCAATACATGTATCAGAAGACACAAGGGTAGGATTTCATTTGTCATCTAAAATCATTTTTAAAATTCTCTATATATCACAACACAACACAAATGTTTGTGCAATTATCAATTGTATCTCCTGACTCATTCAGATGTTTGCATAAGCATCATTCGGTGCTCTGTAGTTCACAATATCTTAACCTTTTCTTCACCAACCTCAAAAACATGATCTACCCTTGAAAAGCAAGTCTAGAGTTGAGTCTAAAAATGGTCCTCTTTCTCGGAGGTTCCTTTGCAATATATAACTTCTTAAAAACAAAAATCACATTCACAGACTAAGTTTTGCTTGTTCCAAAATCAGTTTTTACCCTTTCACTGTTGAATAACTTATTCATTATATATATATAATATATGAATCATTCTCAGTTACAAACAATGAATCTCAGCTCTTTTACATCCATACTGATGTTCTTGAAGCTTCAGTTCATCAGTTAACCCTGAGTAACCATTTTGTTAGAAATACTGGTCTTGAGAAGATTTTATGGTCATACACGTGGGATCGACAATTTCAGTTTGCGAATTAAAAATACAATAGAAAGATATATATCTTGTTCACTGAGATGGGGCCCGAATCAAGATTTTATTTTTCTGTATCATCCACACCTTTCGCAAATCTGACAGGTGTCAATTTTCAAACTGTGTGTATGCACAAAGGCCAAAAATGACTCAAAATATGGATAAGTTTAAATTTTCAACTGGATAACATTGCTTCAGTTTGCCCTCTTCATGTGGCAGGCTTCTTTCGACATATGAAGTATGGTATGACGTCATTATTGTGTTTTGGCGCTACAACGCTTACCATTTTAAAACCAAATTTGTGTCCGTGATTAACAATGAATCCCCGAAATTTTACAAACACAACTATTTGTCTTATAAATGTAACTTACAGTATACAGTGCTCTTTTAGAACGTCTCTACACTTAATATTGACAAACAACTATATAAAGGCCACCTGTATATAACAGTCATTTTGGTCCCATCAGTGATCTTTATAATGAAATTGAATTGTGTATATATCGTCGAGTACTTGGTTTTCGGACGCACTTGGTTTTCGGACGGCTCACATTGGGGTAGTTTTTCATTATATTTGTAGTCATGTGACATCATCAATACAAAGGAGAGGTCCCCGCTAGCGGTCAGAATAACATGTTTCGTGTGAAACTTCCTAAGATTTGTAATATCAAACAAACTTCACTCTTAAGCTTAAAATATATCTCTATCCTGAACTACATTTTGCATGTTATGAAAAAGTCGACAATTTGATAATTTGAACAAGTGATACTGGCTACCAACAACATTTCTACGTTGTCCTTGCGTTTTTGTTATATTCTGGGTCAACGGAAGTTACATAAATAGCTTGGGATATCCCTTTTTGGTATCGACCAATCAGATGTCCGAAAACGGCATACACTCGCTGACTGACAAAATAGTCATCAAAACGTTTTCCACGACGAATTGTCTCCAATTTATTTTAGATAAAGCTCATATGGAAAAATAGATGATACATATTTATTAATTTTCAAACATTTTTATTGTCAACATTGATTTGTGTCTTAAGCGTCCGAAAACCAATCACTCGAGGTTATACATAAAATAAACAAGCATGAGTTTTTAATCTAGACAAATGATTGCGAATTCAATCACTGAGCATGACTTTTATCAAATCACTCCTAAAAACAAAAAAACATAGTGGTGAAAACATAATAATTTTACCTCTACCTATTAAAATAATAATATTCTCCCCTTTTTCAAAGAAAAATATCCTTTCTTTTCTGCATGTTGCACCAACAAAATCCCACCTTGTTACTATGTTAGTATAGGGGATTCTTAATATTGCCTCATGAATATTTATGAGGCATATGGAACCGCGTGCGCTAAATCGAAAACGAGGCTAAGGCCGCTTCCAAACCCGGAAGTACCATTCACATAGCATTGACAAGTCGGTAGCTCTTCTAAATAACACTTACTTTTATTAAAAATAATAATGAAAACTTTCAAGATCGATGCATCTGTCGATTATCTTCAATTACCACCGCCCAGGATACTATTTTACATGCAAGGCGATGTTTTTCGAATAATTTACGGCAGGATTTCCTCGTTGTGTTTACCGTCATTTTGAACTGGAAATCTGTCAAACTGTTACTCGTTGTTGTTTCAGTGCTCTAATTTGAACAAATACAAATGAAAATTTACACCCTACCCATGCATGCCAAGAAATCATTGTATATAGTCACTGGGTGGAAGAAACTGTTCAAATCTTAGCCATCATTCGGCTAAACGGTCAGCTCTTGTGACATGCCTACGAACTGCAAAGGGGTCATTCAGTGCAACTCACTGTAAACGAACCAAATTCTTGTTGGAAATGGATTTGGAGTGTAAATTGATTCAAATTGTTCATTTGGATATAGTTCAATTACGGTCCAATTAGTACAGGTTATTTGAAGTTGAAGCAGTAAAGTATATATTATAATTCAATCAAATATATATAATCTGTTCTAGTTTTAAACAATATTTTTTTTAGTAAGTCATTTGAATGTCTACATGAGCAAAATGTAAACAAATTAAACAATGAACATAGTGTTCTTATTTATATGTAAGAAATACATAAACATATTTAGCAATAAATTTATTATGGCTTTATTTAATTAATGGTTTGAGGAAAGTTATCAATGATCAGTCAGTAATCAATGTTATCAATGTGATGAGGATTCTAATTTGTGAGCACATGTAGATATGTGAATAAGCTTTGAAAATTAAACAGATGTTTAAAAAAATATTTCATAAGAAAAGGATTTCTACCTACAAACATACTATTTATTTTATTTAAGAAGCTGACAACAGTACACAAAATAAATTAAATGAATGATGGAACCCTTTACAAACCAGGAAATAAATAGTTGAAAAACAGTTGTAGCTTATGATCTGTGGTAATAAATTTTGTAGTTGTAGTTTTGTGGTTGTAATTAAAATAAACATTAACTAAAAGGAGTGAGACTAATTCAAAATTTAGGAGAGTAATTTTATATTCCTTGTACTTCAAAGTTGAAAATTATTTTTTTTAAATATTGCATGCTTACTTTATATTACATGAATTTAATTTATTTACTGAATTCTATTCATTTCAAAATAAAGAAACAATCTCCCAGTGCTAATGTGATATTGTACCACATGTCATACATAGCATGAAGATTTGAATACCCTATGTAGTATGTACCCACCTACCTATTTGCAATCAGGGTCCCTTTTTTACTTTATGAATTATTCTAGAATAATAAATCAGAATAGAAAGCATTCAGTGGGATTGTGTATCTTTTAAAAGTTTTAAAAATGTTAATAAATAAAATTAAAATAATATACATTTAAATAAATTTAAATTTTATTTGTATTTAAAAAAGAGATATACATATATTTCTCAAACATGACCACCACCTCCTTGAGCATAATCTATCATTTATATATTGTGTACTGAAACATGCATATACATGTGCATTTCACATTACATTTCATCATTATTCAGGATGACATGTACTTGTTACTCTCAAACATTAACCTCAAATACATTTAATTTAAATTTCTTTTTTGTTGGTTATTGTTTGGTGATGACTATATCTAAGTTTATGGTTTAATATAAGTAATTAGCAAATAATTAATTTCCTTATATTAGTTTTGTTCTGCTTTTAATTTTACTCCAACTAAGACCTTGGTGGGCTTTTGCATCTCTGACACAAAAGATTAAATAATGTGCATTTCTACTTCTAATCATGTCCATGTATCATTTGTAGTTTAACCATACAATACAAATATATTTCTCAAACCTGACCATCACCTCCTCAAGCACAATCTATCATGTATGCTTGAGTATTGAAACATCCATGTACATTTCATAATATATTTCAATCATTTTCCAGTATGACATATACTTGTTACTTCCAAACATTAACCTCAATTAATTTATTTTTCATTTCTATTTTGTTGGGTAATAACTATATCTACATGTAAGTGGTTAAAATAATAATTTTCTTATTTAATGTTTGGCCTGCTTTAAATTTTGCTCCCAAAGTCCTGCATGAATAAATTATCAAATAGTACCTATAAATTATAAAGATCAACTTATTTTTAATTGTAGCTTAAGTCTTTTTTTTTTTTTTAAATTGTTTAAGATATTTCTGGTCATAAAAAAATGATAGTTATGATTTAATGTGTCCTGCAGTACATGTGTAAATAATTTTAGTAGACTCTACTGATGGAAATGCATGGAAATGACTGACAATATTATGATCATAGATTAATAAATATATATTTTTTGTTTTATAATATATATTAATTCCTGATTTAAATGAATATTTATGATTTATTTGGATGTCTAATTTTCTTGAAAATATTCTGATCATTAGGTCGAAAAGAATTTAAATATATAGGTCTAGTTGCACTTTGCTTTCAATTAGGCCTAATACTGTGTTCATTTTGGGGATGGAAGTGGGGCAGCACCTTCAAGAGGTTTAGTTACTGCCGTCGGTCATTGATCCACTAATTACAGGTTCCCAACTTAGGGATTATTATAAATTCAATGGAGGTTTATTTTGCCGAATGATTACGAAAAATGGACATTATTAGCCAAAAAAGAAATTCAAATCATCCCGTTTACGGGCCGATGACAAAACCAAAACAAAACCAAAACTCTTGAACGTGCCACGAGTAAAACTATCCAAAACAAACGTTGTTTGCCGCTAAACCTGAAACAATTACCATTACCATTTGTCATATTTTATTGTCAAAAACGCTTTTTTTTAATCTTGCATCGGTGAAATACGATATAAACAAACCTATTCATTCAGTTCCAGTCGATAGAAATCGAAACACAAGCGGCACGCACTGCCGATATGCAGCCATTACGCGAACCAGGAAATAAGAAGCGGCCTTAGCCTCGTTTTCGTTTCGAAAGGTCATGGGTCGTATGTATGCATAAATATTGAGAATCCCCTATTATGTTGGACAGTGAAGACAGTCAACCTCATTTGTTTTGAATACATTCAATTTCTTTCTAAAATGTGTATTCAACTGATGAAGTTTTACAGTTATACCATGCGTTGCTGATAAACAAAGAACTATGTTGTAGATATTTATCAATAAAACACACAGCATGCTTACCATCTGCAAGTTACTTGTCAACACACCATTTAACTTTCCTGTCACTGCCATGACATAGTCTCGAACCAATACGGCTAAAAAGATAACATCGAAATCTAGAGTTTGGTGTCCGTTAAATTACTTATTTTTCAAAACAACTGACATCTTATAATAAACCAGACGTTACAGAGGCAAATCTTTATAAAACAGTAAATGTCATTATCAGAAGTGGTTTAACATTATTCTTCGAGATTATTGCAGGTGCCCGGAAGTCCAAGGGGCACAACTCTAAATACCAGTCTAGGCATGTAACCAAGGAAACCACAAAGCAAGAACAAGCACGCTGTCAAAAGCAGAAGATAAAAATCCGTACGATCAGAACTTTCAAATCTTGTTTCTAATTTTGTTTTGATTGAAGGATGGCGGATGGATTTGGCAGTATCACATGGTGGGGATTTAGTCCTGCTTTGGATTTGCAGGACTCCGATGTTGGTGCTCTTTTAGGAAAAACTACGCTGAACAATGATGAAGATAAAAACACGATTAATGTTTTGCTTGTTGGTGCTGGCGATATTCGACACATCCTCAAGACAATATCTCGGAGAAAAAGACATAAAACACGAAAGATTAACTTCTTTGTGTGCGAATCGGCACTGGAATTATATGCACGTGACATGCTTCTGATGACAGTGTCACTTGAAATGCAGACTAGGATGGGTTTACAAGAAAAGAGTGAGCTCTTTCTGGAGCTTTATGGGAATCTGTTTGTGAGAGAACAAACTCATCAGTATGTAAAGAAAATGTCAACTGATTACATAAAGATGGTAACAGACTTTGACTTTTTAGAAGAGAAACTTCCACTGTTTGATCTATCTCAACTTAAATTCAAAGAACGAGATTTCCTTGAAGGCATATTCAAGGTGTGGAGAAATAAAGATGTTACAGTTGACATGGAAAAATGCTGGGATTTAAGATTACGTCATTACCTTAAAACTAGGTATGACACGAGAATGAATGCATTTGACTGGGATTACCATATGGGGTTGGCTGAAAGAGGTGCAGATATCGTTCACAGGATAGAGTACCAATCATGGAGAAGCAATGGAGTTGCATTTGAATTCAGAGAGGGAACATATGACACTCCGAACAAAACCATGGTATCAGCAAAGGTGTTCGACCAGCAAGGGGAAAAGCATGGCAGAATGGGATTTTGGGGTGACATTCTTGTGAGTCCATACATTGCATATGGAATAGAATCTGAAGAACAATCCTTCTTCAAAAAGTGTAACAACTTGTATACAACAACATCAGCAAATATTTCACAACACAACATGCAAGCTATGTTACATGAAATTGCTACAGGTCAACGTTACAAAGCACCCACCAAGGATGAATCTAAAAGCAAATCTTCTGTCAAACTGACAGAAATCACAGAGGAAAATGAAGAAGAAGCTGAAAATGAAGGGGAGACAAGTCCGGAAGCATCTCCTCAGGAACAACCATATAAGGCTATTCCAGTAGACAATGTCAAAATCACATTTCTTCCTCTCGGCTCTTTAAAAGATCACTTAGTGGCGAAGAGAAAATATGAACATCTCTTTGATGTTGTTTACTTCTCTAACAGCATGGTTCATCAACTGACTCCAGACATCAACAAAATATTTGCGGACAAATGTACAGTTATCATTGAAACTGCGCAGTTTATGATAGAATTGAAGAAAGAGCAGATGGAAGAGTTTGTGAAGAAGACGACTGGCATGGCGAAGTCAGCTGGATGTGAGAGGGTTGATATCACAGAGTCGGACTGTTTCACAAGACATCAGTTTACAAGAAAGTCATAGGTTTGAGTACAGAATGCCTGTGGGCTTGTAGTCAGCTGATGAAAAATTATCAAATTTGGTGCCACATTAGACAGTCAGTGTCTATTGTAAGACATTTGAAGTTATTTCCGAATTTAAAGTTCATTCATCCATTTTTTTCATTTATATTTGACTATTTTGAAAACTGAGTTTGATGGATTCACAAGATCGATTCATGAGAAAGATGTATTTCTATAAATACTTACCATTTTCTTTATTTACTGAATGTAAACTTATTAATACTAATGTTCTTTGGAATACAGTCAGTTTCAATCACAATGTGAATAATGTAGGTTTCATAATACAGTCGAACACGGATATAGCGAACACGGATATAAGTCCCATCAAAAGCCCTATTATTAAAATAATATGTGTATAGCGAACAACGGATATAGCAAACTATTCTTTGGTCCCTTGGAGTTCGTTATATCAGTGTTCTACTGTATTTTCAGATCTATTTTTAACTTTAAGAGTATGTAAGATATGACAACCGTGTGTTAACAAAGATCACGTCTCTGGTGATGATTGAAGCAGCAATTGTTATTTATCCATGTTTGTGATGATAAACTGTTGAAAACCAAATGTTTGAAAATACAATTATTTTGGATCTTCACTGATTTCAAAAGAGTATTCAAGTATAGGAAGTTTTTAATCAAACGTGATTCACAACATTCCATTTAACAAAATAAAATCCATTCAATTTGTTTGCAATTTCTTCATTTTTAGCTCTTCTGACCTATAAGGCAAGATGGGCTTATGACATGGGGCAGTCGTCCAGTATCTGACTGTAAACATTTCACATTATTGACTTCCCTATCAGAACTACTGCACCTCTAAAGCTGAAATTTGTGGGGAGGGATCTTGCACCTAGGTTTCTTTTGGCTCCCCCTCAAAGAATATTATCCTTGTTGGTTGTCTTAAAGAGTTTTAAATTTCACTACCCTAACCCAAAATATAAGGGTGTGGCAAAGACTGTAGGTTTAAAGGGGCACTGCGTCCAGGATAAAAATGAGATCACTTTTATCTTTCTTTGGTGATTAGCGTGTCTGCTTATGAGTGAGTGAGTGAGTTATTGTTTAACGCCACTTCGGCAGTATTGCAGCCATTAGCTGCGTTTATGAGTTATGGTTCGCTTCACTGTTTACATGCAGTAATATTTACTACCAATTACTTCAATTGTCTGACATTTGGGGTCTGTGACTCGTTAGCAGACCATAGGTAGATAAAAGTGATCTCATTTTTATCCTCGACGCAGTCTGCCTTTAAGAAGACCAACAAAGTCCACATAGATCAACTCAGCTGCCTTGGAACAGTGGTATGATCTCAGACTTTGGTGTGCAGCTGTATGAAGGTTTAGGGTTTACACTACATTGTTCAAATTCATCCTTAGTTTTCAATCCTTGAAGGCCAGATGGGCTCATGGTACGGTATCTGGTGTCCGACCACCCGTCCATTTATGAAATTTCAATTTCAAGTGGAGATGATTATTTGTAAATTTGGTGACCCTGTAAGGGACACAGAGGCCACAACCAAAAGACCTATTTTTATCTATGCCGTCGTCTCCAGAACAATAAGCAATAGAAAGCTGAAATTATGTGCACCGACTCCTCAGCCAATAGAGATACATTAGATTTGGTGCCATAGGGGCCACAACGTAAAAACCTATGTTTGTCTTCTCCAGAACAAAACTTGCAATATATGAAATTTTGAGTACAGGCTCCCCAGCCTTGTGAGATTATAAAATGAGATTTTGTGCTTTTGAGTCTGGGCTCAAAACAACTAGTTCCTTTATAACTATACACCTAAAAACTGAAATCTTTCGTACAGATTCTTGGTAAAAAAAGATTATAAATTGTAAGTTTTGTGACTGTTGTCGCACATAATGTCCCTTCTCAAAAACTAAATGCACTGAAAAGATGACATATGTTATACCTTGGCAGATTGGTATTATAAATTGTCAATTTTATCACTAGGTTGCCCCCAATCAGGGCCAAAGAGGTGAGGTGAGGTGGGGTTTAATGCCGCTTTCAAGAGTATTTCACTTGTATTGCAGCTGCTAGTATAATGGCAGGGAGAAAGCCTGCAACACCATGTGGCTATGGATTGCGGTGAAACCTGCAAGCATTGGCTGAAACTAGCGAACCATGGGTGGTACTACGCTGAAATTCAGTGTAGCATTGCATCCAAATCTTACAGTTCTCTACTGCAGACAAAGTTGCCGTGCCCCTGGCAGGATTCAAAGCCCGGACCTCTTGATCCAAAGCCGAAAGCGCTAACCACTGCACTATACTACCCCCCCCCAGGGCCACAGCGGTTACACCCTTGAAACCCGTTTTCATTTTCTTTTCAAGGACTAAACCCTTAAAAGCTGAAATGTGTGCGGACACTTCAGCCAAAGTGATAATAAATTGTAGATTTGTTAACCCTGACAACTAAAGCCCGATTAGCTACAAAGCTAATGCCTCTATTTTTGGATAATTTCAAAGTGAAATCTAAAGTGAAGAAATTTTAGATATTTGGTGCAAAGGGGTCATATGATACTCAGTGAACAAGAGTGTGACGTGAACACATGGGCAAGGTGACAAAAGTTAAAAAAAGGTGACCGTAGTTCACCAGAGTGAGTGAGTTATTGCTTAACGCCGCTTCGGCAGTATTGCAGCCATTAGCGGCGAGAGTAGTTCATCAGAATAACCCTTGTTGAACAGAGGTAAAATTTTAATGTAGTGAGTACACGAGTTAAGGAATATTGTATTTTAAAAAGATCTGTTTTTTCATCCACAGCTGAAAACATTGACCAGCTCCTCAACTCTGTCATGCAAAATGGTCTCGCATTTTTATGATTTTTAGCTCATCTGGCCTGAAAGGCCCGATGGGCTTATGGCATGGCATGGTGTCCAGCGTCCGTACGTCCGTCTGTAAACTTTTCGCATTTTCATCTTCTTCTCCAGAACCACTTGATCTAGGGAACTGAAATTTTGTGTGCAGTCTCCTTGGCTAATGGGGATTCTAAATTATAGATTTCATGACTCCGTGACCTCAAATGGGGTCACAGGGGTCACAACCCCAAAAACCTATTTTCATCTTCTTCTCCAGTTCCAAAAGGTCTAGAGAGCTGAAAATTTGTGTGCAGACTCCTTGGCTAATGGGGATTTTAAATTGTAGATTTCATGACCCCGTGACCTCAAATGGGGTCACAGGGGTCACAACCCAAAAAACCTATTTTCATCTTCTCCAGTTCAAAATGGTCTAGAGAGCTGAAATGTTGTGTGCAGACTCCTTGGTCAATGGGGATTCTAAATTGTAGATTTGGTGACCCCGTGACCTCAATTGGGGTCACAAGGGTCACAACCTTAAAAATCAATTTTCATCTTCTCCAGTTCCAGGCCCCCCTAAGTAAATGAAGGAAATGCGTCAATTTTGAAGAAAATCCATCCAAACTTGAAAGAAAAGCGCCCATTACGGAAGAAAATGCTTCTTTTCTCGAAACAAACGCAGCAATATCGGTGAATCCACGGTAATTACTGAAACAATCATTCCGATTTTGGAAGGAAGAGCGTCTCTATCGGAAACGACTTCGGCCTTTTCCGTGAATTCTCGTTCGATGCCGGAAATGCACACCTAAAAAAATGGCGTCCGAAGAAGGTTCTCCTGTTTCGGTGAGTAATGTTTTTACTGTTTACAGTCCGTACTTTACATGAATCGAAGTTAAAATACTTTTGTTGAATGCGTCTATGTATAAGGAATCGACAAGACTATAGTTTATTGTCATGAAAATGACTAGTTACGGTGCTTATGTTGAAACAGTTCACGATTCGCCGATTGTTTACATCGGAGACAGGTGAAGCCGTACCACTAACAGAAGCATAGATGATCTCGGAAACGTATCAGAGGTTTCAGGGTTCTTTCATATTAAGTAATTTTCATTTATTCATTTAATTTCGTCACCTTATATGCGAGTCCATGTCAATGGGATTGCTTATTGGGTTATTTATTTCGCGTTTTCTTCACCGAGTGACTTGTAAAAAACACTTTTCTTTTTTTGTTATCCTAACAAAATAATTATTATAACCAAATGTACTTAACCAAACCATTCTTTATCCATTTTATATTCGTTTATATTTATATTTTGATAAGTATATTCTAGTTAAATCCGGAATAATTTTAACCCTTTAGCAGACATTTAGTGGTACGGCTTCACCCGTCTTCGATGTAAACAATCGGCGAATCGTGAACTGTTTCAACATAAGCACCGTAACTTGTCATTTTCATGACAATAAACTATAGTCTTGTCGATTCCTTATACATAGACGCATTCAACAAAAGTATTTTAACTTCGATTCATGTAAAGTACGGACTGTAAACAGTAAAAACATTACTCACCAAAACAGGAGAACCTTCTTCGGACGCCATTTTTCTATGTGTGCATTTCCGACATCGACCGAGAATTCATGGAAAAGGACGAAGCCGTTTCCGATAGAGACGCTCTTCCTTCCAAAATCGGAATGATTGTTTCTGTAATTACCGTGAATTCACCAATATTGCTGCGATTGTTTCGAGAAAAGAAGCATTGTCTTCCGTAATGGACGCAATTCTTTCAAATCTGGATGGATTTTCTTCAAAATTGACGCATTTCCTTCAATTACTTAGGGGGGCCTGAGTTCCCAAAGGTCTAGATACCTGAAAAGTTGAATTAGTTATTGTATATAAAGCCTGATGAGTTACAGAGCCCATGGCTCTATTTTTAAGTTGTGTAACTTGAGGGGTACCTACAGAGGAAAGATGAAAATTCTCTGATAATTTCACTAGTTTATCTTGCCATGCTTCCTTGTTGATTTGATTCCATCGGTTTATAAGATGTTTAAAAGTGCCTTCATTTCTGTAGCTAATATATGTAACTGGACTCTTCAGAATCTCAAAATATCAAAGCTCAAGGTGTAGTGTATCTTTTAACCGACATTTCACACTTCTGATCATGTTTCAATCAATCAACTTTAAATGTGTGCCCTCCCACCATTCATTCAAGCAAACAGTATTAGGCTCACTGTCAAACTTCACCAAAAGACTCAACTTCTTTTAGAGGAAGTTCTATGGTTCTTCTTTAATGCAGGTGTGTGATGTTTCTATGAAGAAATATTTTCAGTATCATTGATAAGTTGTTAGCATCTCCATCCAAACTTCGCACTTTTCAGTCTGGCAAAAAAGAAGTTATCCATCCAAAATGCAAGGCATAAGTCTTGCCAGTCTCCATTAATGGCTGATTTAGGCCTTGCAGTATTTACTTAAAATATCTGTGCTAGGAAATTTGGGTCCGTTATGCATTTCTGGTGCAGCGACCCATTATCTTGACACGGCATAGCGAGGGAAATCCTGCAAAGCTTAAATCAGCCAATAATTGAGACTGGCACGAGTTCTGCCTTACGTTTGGAAGTTGCCATAGAAGTCGTTTCTCCTCCACCAAAAGATGTCTCAGCAATTTATGGCAATGCATGCAGAGATGCTGTGATTAGTCATTGAATATATTCCGATAGTCTGATGCCTCCAAGGATCCAGACTCCATAGAAACGTTAGATCAAGGAAATGTAAAGAGTCTTGAATATCAAAGCACAAAGTGCTATACAGTAACATTTGCCTTAGTGCTAACAGAGATAGGAAATATAGACCAAGGTTTCTTAGATTGAAGGACTTTGTGAAGATTGAAGTGTTTTCTGTTCGTCTTATTTTCATTTTAACATGCAAGATTTTGAGGTAACTGGTGATAAACCATTGTGAGCACCTGATTTAAACAATCATAACTTGTTTACAGTTAGGATGGACTCTGGCTAAAGATAATTATCAAAATGTTCCATGGATCTACAAGCAAAGGGATAAACAAGTGTAGAAGCGAGCAAAGCTCACATACCCCCGCTTCCCGCTTAGGTCAAAGAAGTTTGAAATAAGCA
Organism: Gibbula magus; assembly: GCA_936450465.1. Classification (NCBI taxonomy): domain Eukaryota; kingdom Metazoa; phylum Mollusca; class Gastropoda; order Trochida; family Trochidae; genus Gibbula; species Gibbula magus. The sequence continues at coordinate 82,019,837 of OW388289.1, read as the reverse complement.
AATTATAAATCTGTGGCTATTGATTAACATATCAATACAGTTTGATGAAGTGGATCACATAGTTTCAGATGTTTCTACATAACATTGGAAGATGTAAGCAATATAATTAAGGTCCAGTTGTCAAAAGGCACATCCAGGGATCATGGTTGACACGTGTTTCAAGTTTGGTGGTGCTTTCAAATGTAGTACAGGAGATATGCTTAGGACAAACTGACTTCTACATAGTCACTGTTGAAGTCATGTTTCCATAGCAACCATCCAAAAATAGCATTTGTAAATTGGTCTTACCCTCAAAAGACACATCTAGGGATCATGGTTAACCTCTGTATCAAGTTAAGTGAAGCTGACATGCATAGTATGGGAGATATGTTCCGGACAACAAGACTTCTCTATAGAGTCCCTGTTTATGTCACGTTTTCATGGAAACCGCAAAAAATAAAATTCAGATATAGGTCTAACCCTCAAAAGGCACAACTAGAGATCATGTTTGACATGTGTATCAAGTTTGATGAAGCTAGCATGCATAGTTTTGGAGATCTTCTCCACACAAAATGACTTCCTCAGAGAGTCATTTTTTAGTCACGTTTCCATGGAAACCAAAAAAAATGAAATTCAGAAATAGTTCTAACCCTCAAAAGGCACAACTAGGGATCATGGTTGACATGTGTATGAAGTTTGGTGATGCTAGCATGTATAGTTTGGAAGATCTGCTCCGCACAAAGTTTTGGGACGGACGGACGGACGGAAAGAATGAACGCTATATACCCCCGCTTACGCTGTAAGGCGGGGTATAATAAAAGGTTTTACACAATGTATACACTTTACTTACGCATAACTGTAATACTCAGCCAAAGCAAGTTCACTTGTACAGTAATTTCAACAAACTAGCTCTATGAATCTTCACATAATCCACGCACCCTCCATTATAAGGTTTCCAGCCCCACCAGGGGCTCCTTTCACAAAGCAACCTTTTACTGAGGTTAACCTGAACTCCCATTCTTAACATTGCACTAAGGTTACCTCAGTGATATACGATCACCTTAGTGCTTTGTGACAGGTGGCCCTATTCATACAGTGGAGTGGCAAGAATTTTAATTGTACTAATTGAAACAATTCTTGATACTTAACAACAGAAAAAGAAAAACAGATACCACTTGTTTTTATTCGGGCACCGGAAAGACACACATGATAAAACCAATTTTTTTTATATCTTGTTAAACGCCACTACATCGACTGACTGGACGAAGTCTTCAAAAGCAGTGATCTCTTCTTCCAGAAAATCTGTGCCAACCTGAAAATATAGGAGAAAGTTTGTTTCAAATATAGAACTACAAATGATTCATTTAAAACCTAAAACTTTGTCATTCTTCTTTTGCACAAATTTGAAGGAGAGATTTGGGGAGACCAAAGAAACAACATTATTGATGCCATATTTACATAGCATTATGAAATTGTCTAGAAATAACAAAACAATTTGGTTTTCAAATAGTTTTGAACCTATTTAAGAATGATTGACAATTCTGTACACTGTGACAGCTAAATAAACAGAAACAAGAAATGCAAAAGATATGAGATATGACCTTGTCATCTTCAACGACACACATGATCTGCAGTTTCATGATTCCGTATCCAACAGGAACAAGTTTGGCTGAAACATCATAATGGTGGAAACTCGGTTTCAATTTGAAATGGAAATATGACTTGCAACACAAATATTATCTAACAAGAGACAAGAAAACAGCAGAGAATAATTAAAGGGCAAGATGTGTCAAATAGTGACATACAAAAAGAAAGATTTCTAAGAGCTTGTGCTGTGTGTAAAAGAGGAACCCGGTCATACATTTAACCTGTTCAACTCTTTATAGAGAGTGAACTATCAGAGTATCAGCCATTTGGGATTTTTTAAAGAATAAACCAGTACACCAAACTACCCCTGACAGCCCATGCTTATTATCACGGGTTAGTTGTGCATGGGCCCCCTTTAAAGCGGTAATAGATCCGATGAAGGTACTCACAGCTTCCCCAACGGAGTCCGTCGGTTGCGACAGTTCTGACCTTGGCCTCCAGTTCTTTCATGTCGGTTTCGTCGTCCCACGGCTTCACCTCCAGGATAAGGTTGCTCTTGGCAATCAGGGCAGGTTCTAGACGAGGAGGAAACATGTATAGTGAAGTGAAAAGTAGCATAACACAAATTGTTTATTGCTGAATTATTTTAACAAGCTTGAGTTTTTCAATTATTATTTACCCTATTCAGGTTCTATCAAGGAGAAACAAGTTATTTTTATTATGAGCTCATGGTTGCTATTCCATAAAATCAAGACTCAAAATAGGTTTGACTTTGGACATAAAGATTGATGGTCAAGAAATAATTGAATACCCACTTTTGGCTTTTTTAGCTTTGTACTCTGCAACTCTCTGGGCCTTCAGTCTCTCTTGTTCTCTCTCCTGAAGACAAACGTACAGAAAATGTAAATCAGCATGAGTTTGTTCTCTGTTCAAAGAACAATCCTATTGGATTACAATACTCAAAAGTGAAAATTGCCACGAGTCTTAGCTTTCCCTTGTATTACTGTATTTCAAAGATCATTTTGAGCAGAGATTTCAGGATATTTACCTATCGTCATCTCTAAATATCAATGTAAAAATGTTACCTATTGTCAAAATAAAGAAATATAACAGAATATTTTATTATTTTACAATATCCCGTAACTTTTCATGATATCTCATTATTTTTCAAGCGTATTACCATAAGTTACTATCATCATTATCTTCACAATAGTGCATACATTAAGAACAGGGCATGGCCTTCCTTTAACTTGTATTCCATCCCAGATAATTCATTTTGTCTGTGATTCCTATAATCCAACCACACAAATTGGTTTGGTAAACATCTAAACACCTCTCAAGAATCAAGGTCACTCACTTCTTCACTGTCATCGCTCCCAAACATGTCGTCCATGTCGTCGTCACCCAAGTCACTGTCTGCGTCCTCTGCTTTTGCAGGGGCAGCTGCAGCAGCTGGAGCAGCACCACCTCTCTCAAGGGCAGTAACTCTCGACTCGAGCTTCAACACCATCGCACGCAGATCATCGGTCACTGTGGAGTAGGACATCATTGTAACATGTGCTTACGACAATAGGATCAAAAGATTTATCTGTTCAGTAATTCAATTTTTATGTTTTCAGCTTTGAATGCATTGCAATTATTTCTTATTTATATTTTCATTTATTATCATTTATCAACAAATTTGATGATTATATGAAACCTCTTCTGAGATCGCGGTTTTCTCTTTCAAGAGACTCCATTTTCTCAGGTGGTATAGATGCTCCTCCACTGGCTCCAACCTGAAACAGATTGTACCAAAATCATCCTCAGTCTTCTTTATAAAATCTTTTATCAACTTTCTTCAAGCTGCAAGGTACAGTATTGGCTATTCCATACATTAGATAACTTATTTTTGATTGCAGTACATTTTATATGCAAACCCTAGAATTGTTTAAGGTCACGAAGCTAAGATGACCATTAATGTTTATTCCTTTAATAGGACTAGATCCTACTCAAAACTGGAACTCTTTTTATTGAAGGAGATCTATAGATAGTTAGATAGGCTTGAACTGCCTTGATTGTTAGGCATTTATAGGCAAATTGTAAGGTAATTTTGGGCCATATAGGTGAAACTATCTTTGAATTGCAAGACATGCTACCAGTATTAGTAAATGTTTGGTGGCTTTGGTCTTCTGTACCATGAAAGATATGAAGGGAGGAATAACTGACTATTGTAATAATCTAAATTTTAAGATGGATAAGGATAAGAAACTCAAAATATAGAAACGGTTTGTATAGACTTCATAGTTGTAACAGATCTTCAGTTACAATAAATTACTTATTTAAATCGATAGTATTGTCGTCAAGTACAGAAACAGATGAACAACATCACGAAGCTGAAAGAGAGGCAATGCAACAATGAATGTTTTGTACTGGAAATTATAATGCTCAAGCTCATTCATGCACAAATATTTATGGACTCAGTGGCGGATCCAGAAGTTTTCAGGGTAAACTTGTGCATGTAAATTTGATGATCCCACCACCCACCCTCTTAAAACTCCTGGATCCACCTGTGGAAGAACTGACAACATAAGCATGGTGGCAATACATGCAGCATACGCAAACAATGGCTTGTCAGTGCATAAACAGTAATTGTAAATTATTCATACCGGTATATAAAATCATAAAATAAATGCATTTATTTTAGGATCATTTCAGTTATATATTATCAAAACTGTATTATTCATATTACAAAAATAAGTCAATATTCAAATAGAAATTTAAATAACGAAATCAATAAATATTCAACTGTTCAACTGATATAATTGATAATCTTAATTTGAAGCGGATTTGTAAGTAAAGTTAGTCATAAGATTCATTTTCACAATGTTGGTCAGTAATGGCATATATCTCAATCTAACACAACATGCATTTTTTCCACATGGATTGACAACGTAACCATTTGTCACCTTTCAAGTCATCAAACACAAAAAGCAATAAAATTTGCACCATTCACATGCTTGAAAACGGCAGTGTTATAAATGAAAATAAGAGGGAGAAATAAAGAATCTACAAATTTAAAATTATACAGAAACTTCTTTAATTTGTATGAAATGCAAGGAAAAGAAATAAATTGTCTATGTTAATTGGTAAAACAAACAAGAAATGATGGGATGCAAAATTATTCACCTTTTGAACAGCTATTTACAAATGTTAATTTTTACAAGCTTTGAACAAAGGCTTCAGGCAACATTACTACAAGCAGCAAAGAGAAAATAATTTAGAAAATTGTCCAAATTTATTAGCTACTCACAGGGTTCTTGAGAAGTTTAGAAATCTCTTGCCTGGCCTGAGCTATTTCATTAACTAGGGAACTCCCACTTTCGCTGCCCTATAAAATACAAGCCATAATACATATTACATGAGATATATTGTGCAATATGGGTCATCATAGAAATGATTGGTTACATAAGATGCATTATGACATTCCTGATGATATGTGAAATTTCTATCCTTTTTTTTGTTCGAAAATATTCTTTACAGAAAACAATTTTATAAACAAAATATATTTCAATAATTTCTACATTAAAATACTAAGAAAAAACGTATAAATCGTTTTGTTTTTTATTTGTATTGTTTTATGTTGAGAAATGCTCTTGGGGAAATTATCTTAAATAGAATTTCTAATTCTTAATTGAAAGGTAACATGATGCAAGTTTAGGTATTGCATATGTTTCTACAAAAAAACTTCTTTCTATACAATAAATATATTAAAATAATGACTATCAAATAGCTGTTTCACAAAATCGAAGTTAAACCTTGTACTTATGCACTGTACTTTCTTGAACCAAAACATAAAATAGAAATATTTCAACAACAGACAACAAATATCTTACTTTTGAATAAGCATGATTATGTAGGTCCTTCCAGGTGTGACAATAAAATAAAGGTATGGTATGTAACTCATGAATAACAAAGAGATTACTCGCTTGAGTTAATTGGAACAAGGGGTTCAAGGGGTTTAACTTCATTATGAACATTTTTGCTGGTAAAAATGATGAACCCCCTCATATGTGAACCCCCAACCCCTTGAAATTACTAGATCAGTGTGGAAATGGGGAAACTTTAAACAAAACTGGCTTCAGATATAAATTATTTATTTTACTGAAAGTCTGGCAAGTAATTTATTTTAACAAAAGTGACAAAGCTTTTGTGAAAAGGTTGTGTTTAAAAAGATACTGTATTATGACAGAATATTTTTATTTTGATGAGAGTGGCAAAGCTTTTGTGAAAAGGTTGTACACTTACAGTTTTTAAGAAGATATGACTGTAATATGTGATGGTTATGAATTGCAGTGTTGTCTGAAATATCTCATTAAGAATGACAAGGAGACTTTCTTTGATTACAAGACAATAGCTTTGATAAACTATTTTTTACTTGCTTCAAGTTGTAAGAAAATTGTCATGAGATTTAGTTAAAACATGGCATCCACTCAAAGAGATAAAAATCGACAGTAACAATATGACGATATAAGCTTCATGCTTTACTACTGAAATTGAGTAAGAACTTAATAAGCCATGAGTATTTCAGACATGTTGGTAATGTAAGCAGTGGATTACAACACACTTGCAATGATCATAATAATCTGAAACTTATACCACTTTTTGGCATATTTCTCATTGAAGTCAACAATTTATATTAATTACTATTTCCTTCAAAGTATCAAATTCTCTTTTTCAGAAAGTGGTCATGAAGTCTGTCTGTATCTATTGTTTGAAAGGTATGGTTATATCTAATTCAAAATAGGCTATCTTTAAAATTCTATCATTCATATCAATCAGAATCTTTTCTTAGCTCATGTTGAGTTAAGAATCTTCAAATCCTATTAATGTTACATTTAGTGTAGTAACAGTGCAGGCAGGCAGGCAAACATGCATGATTGTTACCTTTTTAGGGGCTTTAGACCGTGCTTGCTTTAACAAACACAAAATACAACTAAATTAGTTATTAGACAACAAACTTGATTAAACAGTTGCTGTTAGTAAAAACATTCTTAACACACAAAACAGCAATCCAGGATGAATGTCAAATGGCAAACTAGCGTCTACTGAAAATTCAGTTTGAAACAACTCCTGAAATACATTTAGGTCACCAAGTAATGAACATAATTATATTAAATTCAAATTTGACTGACAAAATAAAGTGTCACCATTGATCTAAAGAAAAAATCAACATGACGTATGAGAAAGAAGCACAAGCTCTATGGATAGTCAGTCACCTTCTCCACTGCAAATAGATTAGAAGCTTCGGTGCAAATAGTTAATCCTTTATTACTTTCTTGATACTACTATCTGCATCAAAACATTACACCTATTGCAATAAAGAAGTTGAGCATCCAATCCATAGAACTTTGTCTCTTCAAAACAGCTTCTCAAATGCCTGTTTAAAAACTGTAAAGGATTGGGTTAGAGAAATTCCTTAAGATGTACAGTATGAAGTTATCAAAGACTCTGATCTGATCTGGACAAATTTTGAAATAATAATTAAAGATCATTGACATACTGATGAAATATCAATCATAAAATTTCAATTATCCCTCACTTAGTTTTGTCTAGTCTAGTATTTCAACTTTTAAGTGTTAGAGAAAAAGAACTACAGCTTGCACATGCGTAACTTCATGCTGTCAAATCAGTCATCAACCAGATAAGTTAAACTGTTTCCTTGAAAGTCTCAACCGACAAGACAGTTTTCATCAATATGGTTCTTTTTAATTAACCCATCTTATATTAGAATAATTAATAATTCATTTCAACAATGGTGACACAGCCTGCTAATAAAACAATATTTGACTGCACAATTTCTAAACTTTCCTATGACAATCAATTTCAAACTGAAAACAAAACATTTTGAATTCATGAACAGAAAGTATTCAAAGTATCCATTAACCAACCATTACCTTCTTGTCATTGATTCTCACATCTTTACATATCAACTTTTTCTGTAAATGTTAGTAATATTAATTTCTAAACCTACACATAACAACTACAGACTAAAATATCAAATGCTTTAATCTAGATATAAGCAGTACATTTTTCCTTTTCGTTTCTCAGACAATAAATCTATAACCATTCAAGAACATTTTCCACATTAGTATTTTACTATATCTAAGTAAGATTTCAACCCATGCTTTTCTCAGCCTGCTCCCTGGAGTATTTGCAAGACTACTTCAGTACCCTCTTGTCTACGCAGCTTCTGCTATACACAGCTAAAAGTTGGATACTCCTCGCAATATATAGGAGGTTATATTTCACTCAATGATATGTTGTGATTTGAATTGAAATGGTCGTTCAGTCTTCTCATCCAGGCACTGCCAATATTTAAAGTAATTTTATTGGCTGTTTATTTATAGCAACATATGAGGCAGAAGTTGCGAAGACAATCAGATACAAATCTTTTGGTCGAGCAGGAAATGTCAATCTCCAACACTATCAGGAGAGCAAGATCATTACTATAAAACGTTGTAACATCAAAATATTAAGATTTTTTCATAAATGGTTAAAAAATATATATACTTGAAAGATGTATTTTTATTTCTTGTTAACTTTGTCATTAACTTGCATAACTAGAATAACTTTTCAGAATATGAGTATGAAGCTATTTCAACATAATCAGGATTAAATCAAGTTCACATTATAGAAAGATAGGAAAGAAGTTTTGTGATAAATTTCTTTTTAGCAAGGAACACAAAGCATCACTGGCAATTTTTTCGGTAAACTATACAGTTGGTTCACCACCCTTTTCATAATATATTGTCAATAACCTTTCTACCTTTTTCTGTCAATATTTTCTTCAATATAACATTTTAAATATTATTTCCTTTTCACTTAATTTCTTTGGTTGAGGGTAAGAGTTAGGGTAAGGGTTAGTATGTAGGTGGCGAACCAATTCTATAGTTGCTCCATTTTGGAAAATCTTTCTGTATTTCCCAAGCACAAAGATGTAAAAACACTTTAATCTGTTTAACGGGCAGGTGGTGTGGAGCGACTCTCACCTGTCCGGGAGCTGCGGTTCCTGCTAAGATACACTGGTACTGGGCTTCGGCCTGTGCAAACTTCAGCTGATTAAACCACACTGATTCTTGCAGAAGAGGATTTGACATTCTAGAAATAAGAAACGTAATTCTTTATGCCTATGAGAGTATGAGATAAGCTTGAAAAGGAGCCAGCCCCAAAGTGTCATTTTGTCAATTTAAAGAGAGAGTTCCATTGGGGTATTTTAGGTGGAAACGACATTAGAGAGGATTTATCGCTTTCACATACATGCTATCAACTTGACTAAACCACAGTGCAGTTGAAACAACTCACTGAGGGCCACATTTTAATTACTTGACAATAAAGACAAGCACACTCTCGTTTAAAATTAAAAACAATGAGAAGTGAAGCCATTCATCGTTGCTCGAGTGGGGAAAACTTTGCTACGGCATAACTGGACATTGATGATTATTCTAAACCAGAGTCCTATGTTGAACCATATATGAAATTAGTAATTCAGATTTTGTTTCTGATTACATTTACAAAACAATATGGTTCACAATAGCTGATTTTATTAAACTTTTTTCTTTATTTTAGTCCAACAATACTTTCTGTGTTACGTGTTTCTTTTTCAGTGATCCAATTTTACAAACAAGAATAATTCTTAATGATAAGATGGTGTCAAAATTTTATCATCTGCCATACTTTGCTTTAATTTGAAGCACAGTAATCTTTTGTATTGACAGCAAAATACACTAATTAACAACCGTTTCGAGGTGATGATAAAAAAAATCTATGCTAGACATGTTTGATTTTTAGACAGTATAGAGTTGTATAATTTGGCATTTGAATGATACTTTGTACTGGGTCAATGTTTATTTTTTTCAAGGTCATTGAGTGGATAGTTTTTAACTAAAAACTTGCATATAATTGGCCAAGTGCTAAATGGCGTCAGGCTCTGTGTCATTGCCTTGCTATAAAAAAGGTAGAGTATGCATCGCAATGTACAATATCTTGTAACAATATTTACCATATTTTGACTACAAACAAGAGTCATCAGAAGATGACATATCCCACCGATTCCACAAAATTTGTAAAACACATCTTTGACAGATACTTGTGTATCTACTACCGTACTTCAGTTAGTGGGTATTACAGATGCTGAGTTTCAGGTATGTTAAGGGTTTTAGACTTCTGCTCCAGAAGCAGTCAAAATCAACAACAACCAACATCCCTCTCATGTTTCTATGGAAACAGACATATGGACACCATAATGTTGGAAAAATGGGATGTTATTACTATGTATTCTCTGTATTTTGTTTGAGCCAAAGGGATTGATTTTTCCCCAACCAGAACCTGTTCATTGTCATTTAGTTTATTAAATTATACTTTTTTAGCCAATCCAATGGTTAACAATATTCTATTCAATGTTTTATGATTATTTATTTGATAAATCTAGACATTAGCAGTAAGGCTGTGATTCTTTTTTGTATTCAAAATATGGTAAATATATTTGTTACAAGATATTGTACATTGCGATGCATACTTTACCTTTTTTATAGCAAGGCAATGACATAGAGCCTGACGCCATTTAGCACTTAAATCTTGTAAAAGGCACATTTATTGGCTTAAAGGGACACTGCATCAAGGATAAAAAGGAGATCACTTTTATCTGCTTATGCTGGTTAACGTGTCTGCTAATGAGTTACGCTTCGCTTCACTATGTACATGCAGTAGTTTTATTACTAATTACTTCAATTGTCTGAAATTGAGTGTATGTGACTCATTATCAGCATAGGTAGATAAATTTGATCTCATATTTATCCTCGACGTGGTGTCCCTTTAAGAAAATGATTGTGTAGTGCTAGAATGTGTGTTGGACTGTATAACAAATGATCTTTTTAAAGATTTTAAAGTCATTTTATCAAATGTGTCATGTTGAAACTGCAAAAAGAAGTATAAACACTTGAAAGTAGAGTTCATTTAGCATGTTGCAATATCATTGGCACTAGTTAAAATTGTTTCTAGAGAAATATCTCATTGTCAGAGGATCTTGCAATATATTATGGTACATATTGCATTACAGTACAGCAATATGTATCGCAATACAAAAAATTGAGAAAATACACAGTCCTAATTAGCAGTGATTGTTCTTGCAACTTTCTCACTTACATATCTTTATTCCTAATCCTAAAAATATACTGTACAGTATACATCATAATGTTAAATTTTACTAAGCGATATTCACTTTTTCATGAAGACTAAATTGTCATGGCTCATCATATAAGGCTTCATTTATTAGTTTATGCCATTCAAGTTAATAATTTGCGTTTTCAATGTCAGAATACCTCAAGAAATGACCTGAGCCGGTAGTGTCTTTCTGAAAAGGAAGTTCGTTCCACGTGCAAGCAGAAACGGCGTGAATGCATACAATTCAAAATTTATTCTTAACACATTTCTTTCAAATTCGAAATATTGAAATCTAAATATATTCATTCAATCTTTATCTATTTTGTATTTAAAGCATTTAATTCTAAACATTTGTTTGAATTTATAGTGCGGAGTCACACTTCCGGTCAAAATGGCGGACAAAGACAAATCGGTTAGCATTCTACCACTTTCAAGGGTGAAAACAATTATGAAGAGCTCGCCAGATGTTTCTAGCATAAGTCAGGAAGCACTTTTCACTACAGGCAAAGCAACGGTTTGTTTTTTTTTCCTTTCATTATATCCAGCAAAGCTGCTTTGATTTGCACACTGAAGCTCTCAATCACTATAATTTTATAACCCTTATCCAGGTTGGGGAAACCCTGAAATCGGCGTATAATACGTCAATCGGCGTATAATACATCAATCGGCGTATAGAACCATACGTCGATCGGCGTATTCTGAAGATTTTGGCCAGATGATTAACGTACGCCGTTTTCCGAGTATTCGGCAAGTGCCTAATCAAACACGCCGTTTAGCACGATGCCGATTATATGCAAGTTTTCACTTGAAACCCTCGAATTATTGACTTTGAAGGCAATAAACATCACCACGATACAGTTCTAAAGTATTCAAAAGCGAAATAACAACACAAAAACAACCCTAACTATCTAAAACTCACACGACCTGCAACACGAACTTTTCATCGTCTTGTCCTCTCAAAACCGGAACTTGTACTAGTCGATAAATTAGCGTATTTGATTTGCAATTAAAAAATTAGTCAGTTTCGCTTGGAAAGTATGGTGGCCGAGAATTATATGCTGCCACCATCTTTGCGGAAGTTTGACGTCACCTTTGCCATGGATTTTTGCATTGAAGTCGTAGTTATGACGTCAAACTTCCGCAAAGATGGTGGCAGCATATAATTCTCGGCCACCATACTTTCCAAGCGAAACTGACTAATTTTTTAATTGCAAATCAAATACGCTAATTTATCGACTAGTACAAGTTCCGGTTTTGAGAGGACAAGACGATGAAAAGTTCGTGTTGCAGGTCGTGTGAGTTTTAGATAGTTAGGGTTGTTTTTGTGTTGTTATTTCGCTTTTGAATACTTTAGAACTGTATCGTGGTGATGTTTATTGCCTTCAAAGTCAATAATTCGAGGGTTTCAAGTGAAAACTTGCATATAATCGGCATCGTGCTAAACGGCGTGTTTGATTAGGCACTTGCCGAATACTCGGAAAACGGCGTACGTTAATCATCTGGCCAAAATCTTCAGAATACGCCGATCGACGTATGGTTCTATACGCCGATTGATGTATTATACGCCGATTGACGTATTATACGCCGATTTCAGGGTTTCCCCAACCTGTTATCTATGCTCTTTCTTTACTGTTAATATCATTTTGATCGTACTAGAAATCAACTTTTGCTTTATTGGGATATTATTGGGATACTGCTAGCCCTGTGGGCCTCTTAAATTCCGAATCATTTTGAATACGGAATACACCCAGTCCGGCCGCTCTAAGTAACCCAGTTCGGCCGCCAGTTCATCCGAAGGTTAAATAGTCTCGCTGATATCCTACCCGTTTCGTCCGCCGATATGTCCGAGGATATTTGAGACATTTCGGCCGCAGATAGGTGTTTTGGGAATACGATTTATTTTGGAATTTGAATTGAACTCCAGAAAATAACAACTAATGCCAAAAACTATTTGTTTATGTCTCATCATATTTTATTCAATGTGTTTTTATGTTATTCACAATACATGTAACATACATTTTGTTAATAACTTTTTTAATATCTACGAGTGACTGTCTTGGTGGCTTTCGTTTTCGTATTGTGTCCACACTTTGTCCAGGGCGTTGTTTTTGTATGTTGTTCAGTACTCGTTCTGTACTATATCATTAAATATGAGTGAACTGTTATATCACTAATTTTTGTCAGTCATACCCTTGAATACACACTAACGGATTATCTCACTACAAAAAAATAGTTTATATTCGTTGTAGATCATTTGCATAATGGTAAATGTACGACAAATTTTATTGTCAAATGGTTAGCGGTCATAGTGGCGGCCAAAACAGGTTAAATATCAACCAGGCTAATTACTTATCAGATGAAGCGGCGGCCGAAATGGGCAAGATATACGGCGGCCGAACTGGCTAGCGGCCGGACTGGGTGCTGTTCTTGAATACTCTCATGCTCAGTAGAGCTGTTGTTCTTTACCATCCTCACTGCAAAGTATGAATGATAATTGGAGGGAAAACATTTCTTAGTAGTTCACACTTAAAAGTTTAGATTTGTATTTACCTAGTAAACGGTAGAGGTTAACGTTTCTATTATTGACTCACAAACATTAATATTACTCACCACACAGACTACCACATGTTTTAAGTTAATTCCTACCCCTGTCTGTTTCATATTATCTTCTGGCTGTGAACATGTTTCTAAATACTTCAAAGAACTCAAATCTTCTGAGCTAATAACTAAATGTGCACCTATATTATCATTTAAATTTATGACATGAAAATCTTCAGAATAATTAATCAAGCTCATGCATTTCCTTTAACATTTCAGGAACTCTTCATTCAAGCATTAGCTCGGTTTTCTCTGGAACAGAGTAAAGATCAGAGTAGCGTTGATTACAAGGACCTAGCTGAGATTGTCAACACGGAAGATACCCTACAGTTTCTTCAAGGTACTGAAATAGTCTGATAAATGCTTTATTTGAAACTCCTAATACTCCTTATATTCATGAGTTTATAAAAGTTACAAATGTCCAAGGCCTGCTGAGGATATTTTTACTTTTATCAACGAGTGTTGATATATTTGATATCAAAAGCTCAAAATTGTGAGATTCTATTTATCATCCAAAGTCATTATTCATTATGCTTAAATGAAAATTGTGTGTCTCTGAGGACAGCGTTGCCATTTGACTTTCAGTTTGGTGATGTCATAGCATTGTGACGTCATCATATATATGACGTCACAGAATAGTGATGTCATTTCTTGGTGATGTAAAAGGATTGTGATGTCATGTAGATGTGGTTGATGGTAGCTACGAGTGGAATCATACGTTGAAACTCAACAACAGCAGCAGGGCATTATGAAAAATCTACTGTCCTTGGAAATATCTCTTGATCTCATGCAAGCAATATCTCCTGTGGTTTTAGATGATAAATACCACAAATTGTGCCAGCAAATACATATTCAACCAAGGATCTGCTATGTAACTAATATTTTCTTCTATTTGCAGATATTATCCCAAGAAAAGTTAAAGCACGGGACTATATCAAGTCATTAAAAGGTTCTGAAGATGAAGAGGAAACGTGATAAAATCAGGTTTTCTCTCAGGCTCATAGTCATCACCAAACTTTAAGTGAAAAGGGAGATAACTGTTCATGGACTGGTTGAAGAGGCAGCATATTGAATTGTTTACTTAATTTACCAGAAACCCCGAACATAATTATCAAAATCTCTTGTGCTGTATTACTAGTTTGTCCTCCTGTAGGCCAGCACACTGTATCTGTTAGTACCTTCTACTCATTATATCGTCAAAATCCTTGTGTGGATCTGATGGCCTACTCATTCATCAACAACTTCACCCCTCTTCCTTTACAGTTATGTTAAGTATAAAGTAATTCTAAAATGTTTTGTTTTATGAATATCGGGTAAACTTTAGCAATTATTTTCAGTCCATATCCTGTGCACTCAAACATGTTATATGCAAGACATCACTCGATTAAATTAACATCTTGAAAAAATTACTTTTATTGTATGACATGTATGCATTAAATTGAAACCATTCATTTATTGGTATATATACATGATTAAGTATGTATGTGAAATTGTTTTACTTTGAATATTTCATTTTATACGATGGCATACTGTATGCCTAAGATATGAATAAACAAATTGTACAGAAGAATGGTCTTTTCTTGCCTGATTATTTCACTACTTCATTTCTCTCAATCTGTGTTGCAAACATTTTTATTCTGTTCACAGTATTGATGTAAACATTTAGTTACTAAGATGTGTTTCACTGATGTCGTAGCTGCAAAGGTGTCATGTTTCACATCTATGTTTGAACATTTGTGACACTCAGTAAAGACAAGTGCAATATCACAATGTTTGTAAAAAGGTAAAAGTTTTAAATTGCTGATAAGTTGCACAAAATAGTGACAAACTACTCAAATTTACAAACTCCAAACAATCAAAAAGTCGTCTAACAGTTTGCATCTCACAAAGCTAATGTCATTTGCCCTCTATCGCTTTTATAGGTGTGTCACTTTACCCTACAGCACTGTAGTATTAGGGGTTTCGTGGTCAGCTGCCTGTTTCTAGTCCCATGTTTTCAACAATTCATGTCCTGTGTCTGTACATATATTGGTTTCGTTATTGTATGTTGTAAATATGAAAAATATATAAAAGAGAAAATAAAATCAATGATGGCAACTTTGTATAATACAGTCGTTCCAGTAGTTGTTTGCAGGTTTCACCGCAATGATCGCCCTTAATGGCTGCAATACTGCCGAAGCAGCGTTAAACAATAACTCACTCGCTCACTCACCGCTATGATCACTCCTAATGGCTGCAATACTCGCTTACTCACCGCTATGATCACTCCTAATGGCTGCAATACTCGCTCACTCACCGCTATGATCACTCCTAATGGCTGCAATACTCGCTCACTCACCGCTATGATCACTCCTAATGGCTGCAATACTCGCTCACTCACCGCTATGATCACTCCTAATGGCTGCAATACTCGCTCACTCACCGCTATGATCACTCCTAATGGCTGCAATACTCGCTCACTCACCGCTATGATCACTCCTAATGGCTGCAATACTCGCTCACTCACCGCTATGATCACTCCTAATGGCTGCAATACTCGCTCACTCACCGCTATGATCACTCCTAATGGCTGCAATACTCGCTCACTCACCGCTATGATCACTCCTAATGGCTGCAATACTCGCTCACTCACCGCTATGATAAGCCAACTTGGTATTATATGCCTTCTCTCTGCATCAATACTAGCCTCCGTAAAATAATTGAAATCATTATGAAAGCATTAAAGTCCCTTATCACCTCACTATACAATGCTTTTCAATATCAATGACAGTCACTGTTTGAATTGTAGTGTGTTTGGGTCACAGATAAAGGGAGATGATATAAAATGTACTTCTAACCATCGCTTTGAAATGTATGGCTGGGTGAAATGTATCCCTGAATGTGTTGACAAGTTTTGGTCAGTGCTATGGTGAACTTTATCAACCTTGGTAATGTATTAAGTTTGTCTACCTTTAAAGATCATTTCCAACTCTTTTCATTGTAACAATTATTTTATTCAATCCAGCATTGTGAGAAATAAAACCTGACCGCACACAGCATAACATTGCTGTGGCTGGTAATATTTTAGGTTTTTGTTAAATTTGTTGTACTGCATACCGTTACTCATTTTGGCTCATTTCATACATTGATAACAATATTTTTTTAACAAAATGAACATTTGTTACATACAACTCTGGTGACATTGTTTCCCATTTCCATTGATACATGATGAATATGAATTAAAAAAATATCTTTTATTCCTAGCCACCAATAAATGGAAGGTTATCAAGAGACTAACATAAATAATTTCTAATTGAAGAATGACATG
This sequence comes from Gibbula magus, assembly GCA_936450465.1. Taxonomy (NCBI): domain Eukaryota; kingdom Metazoa; phylum Mollusca; class Gastropoda; order Trochida; family Trochidae; genus Gibbula; species Gibbula magus. The sequence continues at coordinate 82,003,165 of OW388289.1, read as the reverse complement.
ACATGAAATCAACACTTGAAAACTATTCAGCATGTTAAAATTATTACACAACCATGTGTACCATATGACTTTCACTAAACAAGTCACTGAATTTGTTAATTATATGAGCAGGAGCAAGGATTAAACAACAATTTTCACAAAAGTAGTTTGACATGCTTGTAACTTTAATTTCTCTTAAGAAAAATGGTTATCTGCAAAATCTGCAAAACTAATATTGTATCATAAACAAATACCTTATTACACAATAATAGTATTGTAGATTTTGCAGATAACCCTTTTCTACAGATGAAATGTACAGCAAAATTCATTTGTTTTGATGTGAAGCAGGGTAGATGCAATCTGGGGAGTGTTGGTTCCACTATGACTTGATTCTATCTCATGAAGTGATATGTGCACTTACACATACTGAAAGTTGAAGTACATATGAAGTTTCTACTTATACCATTCACCTTTAGGAAACACTCAAACATTGTTGGATCTTAGTATTGTGTTAGATTCATTAGAAACATTAAGAGTAATTAATCAATGAAGTACTAAATGAAATGAATTGGTTAATAAATTTATCTTAAGGAATATTATTTAATGACACTTCCAGAAAAAGATTTTCTTTGAATATTTAAAAGATCAACATTGAAGGATGGAATGATTTTTTAAAACACCATTAATTGTTCTTGATATAATTTGACAAAAAAGTAATGAGAGTGTGTACAAATAAAATGAGCATAAAATATGAACATACATCATGTTAAACACCCGTTGTTTTATATTGGTTTAATGATCAGTTAATTGAGCAGCATAAATTGACATACCCGAGTTCATTCTTGATACAATGACATCAACCCAAACAACAAATGTGAAGAAAGTAAATTATTCATGGATATTACATTATTTCGTATCATAATCATTCATACACAGGACTGTATAGTGATCTGTCATCAGTATGGAATGATTCCAGAACACTGGCACTCAGGAATGGCTCTGATAAACTCATCATGTTACAGGATCTGTATTTTGTTTCGACTTTCAAGTTGATACATAACAATAAAACTATTTTACATGATATAACATTTTTGAATAAATTTTTGATAAATCATACAAGTTTATATAAAGGATTTGGCCTCTAATTCATACTACGGTACCAGAAGAAACCCAAATTCAGGATTCTTTGATTTTCATATCAACACTGCTGATAAAAATCAGTACACATTATATTTTTCCTGTAACTCAACCGTCAAGGAATTGTTCACCTTAAGTATCTGCAGTTAAGTTAACATAAATATTAGTAGGTTAATCTGTTAGTCAACTAACATCGTTTTGGCCTAGTTATCACACAAGTTATATCTACACTGAATGCAACTTTTCCCCGCAATGCATAACTTGCGCTAGTCTCTATCACTAGCTAAATTAGGCCTTGCTGCATCTAATCACCTTTGCTGTGCCAATATAGCAGCATGCTGGTAGTACAATCAGACAAATGCAGCAAGACTTAATCAGCGAGATGTGGCAACGGGTTTTACTTTGCAGGGAGATTTGCACTGAAGGACAAAGTACAGCAATATCCAACATACTATGGATGTATCCGTAAATATAAAAATATATACGTATATGTATATAAATGTAGATAAATATCAATTAAATTATGGTTACATAAAAATTGGCATGTATAATTATTTACATACAAAGTACAGTATTGCTCATAAGAACCATTTTGACAATATCAGCTGTTTTTAACCAAAAGTATTATTAACTTGCATTGTTGTTGTAGTTTAACAACATTGAAGTTAAGTTTTGACCATTGTTAAACAATTGAGGCATTTATGAACAATAAAACCCAATTAATATCACAGTATATTTTATATACAAATATCAGTTTCTACCTCACATAAAAATCGTTCATTCATTCATTCAATCATTCAGGAAACAATATTTTCACATAATACCTTTGACAAATGTCAATTGTAAGTTGTAGAAGTTCAATGTCATTATGTGCAACATAAAATAATGAAATGAATCAATGTCATTAAAATCAGATCGATCTGATTACTACTTGGGGTCATGTCTTGTGATTTTGTCTGTGTTCTAGCCTTGCTCAGTACTCCTGCCCCATGACTGTAATAAATAAGAGTCTTTAATACAGTCTAGATCCTCATTCAGCAAGTCTAGATAAATCAAATACACAATATACTGAATGTGTAACTGGTAGTATTGAAAATATATAATCATAAGGATGAAGGTACAGTAATTAAAAAAATTCCATAGACTAAATTTTAGTCTAACTGCTCAGATATGGAATCTGTCAAAGGACTTCCTAGCCACCTTGTTGATTGGCAGGAATGAAAGGTCACAAGACATGACCCCGTGCTGAGCAGTACCCAGATTACATAAATAAATCACAAGAATTGTCAATTTGAACAAATAAAGTTTGTTATATATGGTATTTTATAAATATTATATTATATGACAGAGAAGATATTCGGCGAGTACAGCATCCAGTTCTGTGACTTCATCTTCCTTTCTTTACGCAAGGACAGACAGTGAGACAACCAACGAGCATAACAGCAATGTCACTAGAAACTGGTCCCCGTCTCTGTTCTATGAGCTTCCTCGATGAGGTGAAAACATTGGTTTCCCTTCCCAATCAAAATGTTTGAACTAAATAATAAAACTAAAATATAAGTGAACATTTTAATGTTATTAATCAATTCTATGTCTTGATTTGCTCACCTAATCACGTTTCATCTACACTGGAGCAAAGTTGTGTTTTGTCTCCTTGCCTCACAAATCTGTAAAGCAAGTGGTTACTTTTGTCTGACCTAGTGTTAATGTCAATAGTTAACAGCTTGGTGACCAAGGAAAAAATTGTCTTCATTGTCACTTATCAGTTCCGCCATCAAGTCTTCCTCCTCCTTGGTATATACCGGCACTTTCTTAGATCTGAAAACAAAATATATTTATGAATAAATAATAATTTCACGGGTCTTTGTTTTAATCATATGTCTTAATCATACTTTTATCTACTGACTGTTGTCAATGGACGTGCACATTTCATTTAATAAAAACATGTTCGAAAAATATTCCTTTTCAGAAAAAAGTTCTTGTTGCACAAATAATGAAAACTCTTTGTGGTAGAACAACTTCATAAGTGAGTGATCAACGAAAGACAATAATATTTACTTACGTTGGTCTAGGTTTTGGTTCTTCCTTTTCGGATTCGTTGTAGGGAATGTTCTTCGTCACCTTTGGTACTACTATATCTAAATTGACATACGTGTAAATCAGCATTTACTATGTCATTTATTAGAGAAAGTTTTCAATTTAAATTGAGAAAATGAAAATCTTCAAAAGGAACGGAGCGATCCTACACGTGCAGTCGACGTCATTATTTGGTGTTATTATCAACGTTAGTTTAAGTTACTGCATGGATATAACAATAATTTTATAATAACATAAAACATGTGTATATTTTTTCAGTTACAACTGTATCAACAGAGCCTTATTTCGTACAATCCTGAAAATAGTTACTCTTACCATCTTCGCGTGGCGAGAATAATTCCTTGTCTCGTGCCGACTGTAATAAAGAAATAAATAAAGAAAATAAGTAAACCTAGTCCAATATATCTTTTCGAAAGAACATATTCAAATCAAAAATAAAATTTTTAAGACGCAGTCATCAACATCCCCCGCCAGACCCAAGAAATGGGAACAAGGGCAATAATTTGAGAAAAAATAATTGTGCACTTCTAATTTTCATTTCATCAAGGTATCGATACTCTCATCACACACAAATGATTTGATCTTAAACAGTTTAAAACAAAAGTTATCCCCTTTGAAGATACCTGTAACAAACAAACGGAACAAGGGCAATAACTCCGGGGAAAATAATCACACGATTCTAATTTTCGAACTCCATTAAGGTATCGATACCCTCAAGTCACACAATACATTTGGTTATCCCATCTTCAATTGTTTCTGAGAAAAGCTGTCCACGAAGAGAGTCCAAAAAATGGGGAACAAGGGCAATAACTCCGGAGAGAGAAAAAACAATTTCACGCTTCTCATTTTCGAACTCCATCAATATATTTATGCCCTCAAGCATCACATCAAATTTGGTTATCCTATCTTAAATAGTCTCTGAGAAAAACTGGCCCCTTTGGAGATACCATGAACACAGTAAAAAATACGGAACAAGGGCAATAACTCTGGAAAAAAAGTAGTGCATGCTTCTCATTTTTTAACTCCATCAATGTATCTAAGCCCTCAAGCCACACACCAAATGTGGTAACCCTATCTTAAACTGTTTCTGAGAAAAGCTGTCCCCTTTATCTCGGACGGACGGACGGACGGAGCTCAAACCTATATCACCATTCCACTTCGTGGCGGGGGATAATAAACCATCAAGGTTTCACAAAACCAAAATCACAAGAATGAATTTTCAACATTACATCATGCAGAAATTATATACGTACATAGTGCAACACCAACAGTTTTTTGTAAATTTATCCATCTACAACAACATTTTGTCTGGGTAGATGTGGATTACAAGTCAAAATGTAATAAATGCACTCAAAAGTTGGAAGAAACGCTAATGGCAATATGAAAACGATGTCGCCAAAGGACATCTAGTGTTGAGAAAGTCCTTATACATAAACGTGTTTTCGTATAGGGACTTATTAGTCGACAGCGTATGTATCCTATAATCAGTGTTTTCAACAGAAATGTCCATGTAAATGCAGTATACCATTACGCATTCATAACTTCGTATGTTAATGGAACAATCTCTTCTAATTAAGACAGCTAAACAATAGGCAGTACTGTCGGTAGATCAAAGAGACAATATCGATAACCTACCTGGCCCTGGTTGGCAGCCCGGAATCTGGATGGGTCAAATCCCTTTGTTACCTGTAATCATTAAGATTATTAATAATAATTAATATGATTTTTATTTCATTTCAAATGGTAAAAAACTGGCACCAAATGGAGCACTATGTAATGTACTCATGAAGTATTATATTGTGTCAATCCCAAACTATTAATTAATTCAATCCGTACTTTATACTTAAAGTAAGATATTCCTAGTCTCTATTTGCTTATTATTTATCATGATATCCTGAAGTCATCCATATTTTTTGTAAATGACAGAACGTTAACCGTTATCATACTAATTGATTGATACATTGTTTGTCGTGCAAATATATTTTACATTGGTTCGCAACGCCGTAGTAGAATCGTAGAATCGTTTAATCACATACATATTAAAGGGGCAGTAGCACGTTTTTTGCAAATTTTATTTTTTATCCAATTTCCCATTTATAATGATAGTTCGTCTCATTTATTTTTACTTAAGAGGGTAAAAAATCTTATTAAACAAACAAAATTACCCGTAGTGATAATATCGGTGTTGCGTATAAAGCCAAAATTGCATGGCGGAAATTTTATTGTGAACACATTTTATTATTTTGAATGACAAAACACGACTCCCATGGCTATACGGAACCAAGTACATGAATTTTTTAACTTGATTTTCCGAAGAGAGGAGGGTGTTTTACCATTGGTGCCATAATTTTTCAAATACATATCATTAACTTATTTGAGTGAAAAAACGTGCTACTGTCTCTGAAGTCTTTTTTCGTACAAAATGCAAAATTTGAAAACAAACAGACAAAAGTCAGCTGTTTCCCCGCGAGATGTTAAAGGTGAGTGAACAAAATGGTGGCACGTGGTCATGTGCCTAGCTTATTTGACCGACATCAGTGAAGTTCAGCAAGAACCGACGAACCGCTTCATTGCTGGATAAGCTTAAAACTGAGAGTTTGAAGGGTGATTCCCTGCCCCACACTGAGACATGAGTTGAGAGACACCCTGGGTATGTGACTTTATTCAAAGTGGGCCTCTGTTTAGTTTACCCAGCAGTACAAACGGGTACCTGGTAGAAGGCTGTATTGGAGGATATATGTCAGCTCAGGTGAGACAGGGTAATAATATCGGTAGCACCTTGAGCAGACATTAGTGGGTGGAAAAGTGCGCCGTATGAATATGCGTACTATTAAGATGTTACTGGCTAATATAATTATAGAAACAGATAAATTAAAAATATTTGGAAATTTTTTTAAAATGCACATGATATGATTGTTCCGCATATTAAGTTTAGTTGATCTGTGCCTTGCGGTTTTTGAATTCTGCTAAGAAAACGAAAGTTCAAGTCAATGTTTAAACCTTATATCAAGCTTACCTGCTCTTTATTTTTATAATTCGCAATCATTTTTTAAAACAATTTAAAGTATGAATTTGTTTATCGATCAATATTTAGCTCCGTTCGTTTGTTGTAAACTTTTCACATTCTCGACTTCTCCTCCAGAACCGCGACACCCCCAAAGCTGAAATTTCAGTGAAGATCTCCGTGTGTTGAGGGCTGTGATAAAATGGTCATTGGGTTTTGGTCCGGTCTTTGTGAATCATTTTTCCACTTATAAGTAGGATTCATTTATAAGGTATACTTAGTTGAAAAGAGAATTGTATACCATTTTGTTTGAAGTGAGGAATAAGTTTATTCTATTTTGATTGGGAGGATCACCTTTTATTCAATATCTTTGCAGGAATTGTGATACTTGGACAACCCATTTTATCAAAATTTAGTGTCCAGTCATGTTTTGTTATGTACTGACTGCGATTTTTTCAGAGCTAGGGGTTGTGCATTATATTGAACAATCTATTTCGGTCTTCAACATCAAATAATATAAACCATGATGAGCTACAGAGCCCATGACTCTATTTTTGATTTTTTTTAATTTCCAAAGCAACTTTAAGAAAGGTCACCTATTGTTTCCTAATGTTATGAATGAATATATAAATATCTATCATTTCTTTAATCCATCGGTATATCACTAATGAATACAAAATAGATGATATTGTTAACAATATATGAATGTGACAGCACATAATTCCCTATGTATTGCACCACATGTTAACAATAATCTTGGACACGGGCCAACAAGTAAACGCAGATATAAAGAACTTATCTAAGTTCGACTGTACAATGGTGTATACAGAGTTGCGGGGCAGTACATTCGTGACTAACGGTATAGCCTTAACTCTGTCAGAGCTTAACATAACATAACATTGTGTTCCTTTCAAGGTAAATTCTAATAAACATGTGGTTAACATAATACTTATACCAATGACGATAGACCCTCCTTGAATTGTCAGTTTACTGTCTAAAGCATAGGCGTAGGAAATAGGGGGTAGATTTTAAAGGTATGGTCTCTATTGTTTTAAATCATTCTTACATCTAGTTTCACACACAGGATACATATAAGTTTGAAGTAACAAGAAACCTCTGTATTCATGATTAGCCCTAACAAGCTATCTGGCTTATACATCTCTCAACAGGGAGTGGCCACACAACAGAAACTGGACTCCAGTTACAGACCAGCGTATTTCACAGCCATATTTTAAATATAGTTTTTTTCAATATTTATTCATTGTGCTTCATTAATAAAATTTGGCTTGTTTGAAAGCTGATATGATCAAGACCAATATTATTACATTGGACAATAATGTTGATCATAGACATTAAAGGGGTCCACCACTTTATATCGGAGAAGTCGATAATGTTAAATGTGGACGTCAATGGACGACAGGCCTGATGAGCCAAATTTTGTCAATTGATTTTAAATCCTTTGCCAACCTGAATTACCTAGACATCTATTGGCTTGGTTAAGTGCAGGTACAAACCTTTGAATAACAAGGACGAAAGGCATCGTCCTCCCGTGCAAGGTACGGTTCACGGCAAGGACTTTGATTTGCCGATTTCCACGCTTATTGACTAACGTATGTTGATATTTTTGAAGATTTATTTTTAGAACAAATTATCGACTTTAACACCGATTCTATCTCTCTTTTAAGAACCGATTTCAGACAAACACGTTTCGTTTCATTTTTGAGATATGAGCGGTTCATATGTTGTGTGAGTGATTGACATGTTCAAATATTCAGTTCTGCCGATAGGGTGTGGCAATGGATTAACACGAATGCACAATTATGTCACAAATGTTCAGTATCGAAATGGCATAGATTATATTTCTAAGGTATGTTTGTTTAAAACATTATAAATCGAATCGAACAGAATTGCTGCTATTAAACGATTAGGTGCTAAAACATTTGAGAATCGATATATATATATATATATATATATATATATATATATATATATATATATATATATATATATATATATATATATATATATATATATTGTGACACCGGGTGTTCAATATGTCATCACGACATATCGGGCCTATTTATGATCTCAGTTTGTTGTGGATACCTCATAGATTCAAATGAAATCCTCTAATGCGTCGGATTGGTGTACTGTGACTCATTTTGTCAATAGCATTTAATTTGTTTCTTACGACACATCTTAAATGTTTCACAATCGTACATATGCATATAGTATCAAAACAAGAAACAGACGCTTATATACAATGATGTTGATTTTGTTTTATCATACAATTTTTTTAAGGATGAACTAAAGCATTAAGAACACTTCATGAATAAGGCAATTTCATTCCGTGTAAGCAACGTTACGACATATACACGGTAGAAAAAAGTGTTGCACATCTTTTTTCACCGGTACAGTTGTCTAAAGTTGTCAGAACAAAACGATGGGACAGAAGCATTATCTACCAGTTTAACAAAGCGAATTTCATTCAGATAATATTTCACTACTTTGTAATATTTGCATTCATAAAGGTCTGGTATTTTGTTGCACTGAAAACGAAAGTTAATACTGGTTTTGTAATGTGAGTAATTACATTCTTTCACTGGTGAACCTTAAGTAACTGCCTTTTGACAAAAAGTCACTATTTACAGCAGTATGACAGTATAAATAAAGCATGAAAAAAGTTGCTTACTAACGAAATCTCGTCTGCATCGCCTAAATCATAGAGAAGTGTTTGATTAACGAATTGAACACTAACTATCTCGGGTTAGTTCCACAATCGTATGATTATACATTTTTGTCACTAATTGTCAATAAATGTTGAAAAGGGGAGCGAAATGTCCTGAAACAGTTACTTCTACATTTTGAATGTGTGATGTTTTGATGTGTGAAAGACAACTAGGTAACAACATTTTTGTCCTCTTTCCAAAAATAAATATCCTATCTTTATGACGTTAGTTTTTAATTCAATCAATGTATCCAAACATTTCCACAACATCACATGTTAGGTATATATATTTAGGGGGTGCAACACTAATCCTACTGTGTATATATTCTAATTTCCGGTTTCAAGCAGAAACACACGACTATTTGTCGACATATGTAAAGAATAAAGAAGCTGTAGTAAAACATGTTTCCTTCCTTTATACTTCAACTCTTACAGTGTCAAACAAGTAATTAAGTGATATATATGTTAATATTTTCTCCTTTTTGTACAACGTTTGACATTGTCAATAGATTAGATCTACTAGTACGTACCTCTATTGCATGTTTCATAGCTACCAATGGCATATGTGCATATATGAGGGGCCATATCCATCAAATGTACGTGTCGTTAATAAGGTGGTAGATCCGAATAATTTGTCGTATTCATAACGCGATCGATAGCATTCGTGAATATTTACACACTGGTTCAACACTGCATCAAATCACACACAGAATGAACACATTGGGCGCAATTTGACTATTGTAATTGGTAAATCCACGAACAGCAATCAATTGGTCATGGAAATGTATCTCTGTTGTCATGTTGTTTTTTGTGGTGTAATATTGAACACCAGAATAAAACAAAGAACAAGACAGTGTCTATAACTCGAGCACCTTAGTCTCAGTCCGTATCTCAAGGTGCTTACATCCTAAAGTGCTTTTATCCCAAGATGCCTACATCCCAAAGTGCCTTTATCTCAAGGTGCCTACATCCCAAAGTGCTTTTATCTCAAGGTGCCTACATCCCAAAGTGCCTTTATCTCAAGGTGCCTACATTCTAAAGTGCTTTTATCTCAAGGTGCTTACATCCCAAAGTGCCTTTATCTCAAGGTGTCTACATTCTAAAATGCCTTTATCTCAAGGTGCTTACATCCCAAAGTGCATTTATCTCAACGTGCCTACGGAAACTGGGGGGAACGTTGAAACGGAAGGTAAACCCCAACCACTCCAATTTTCACTTCTATAAAAAATAAATTAAGCTAGCTAAAGTTAACTTGTCCTGTGACCGTCTACGGTTGTTTGGTGGTGTTTTCTTCTTAAACAATCATATATTCATCGTGGTGGTAAGTAGTAAACATAAGCCTCTTTCACGTGGACACAATTTACTTACATAAGCAATTTACTCATATACTCACATAAGTTAAAGTTAATTTACAACATGTTCACATGTTGTTATCGCCCGGTATATGTAAACATAATATCGTGATTAGAATAACAGAATGTTCATCACTTGAGACAATGTCATTGAGAAAGCTGATCATACATGGGGGATGTCGTGAGAGAGAAATGTATGGAGATGAGAACTATCTAACATTCCTATTTATGACACCATTTGGATGAGAACTTGTGCATGACCCAAGAGACAGTTTACGTTGTTTTTGTCACTTAATTTAGTATTGACGTAACTACCCTCAACGATATCTTATGATTTCTTAAAGAACCATTGATAAACATGCAGCACACATTCCGAAAAAAACTTTCTCATTGAAAATAAATTAGTAAATTAATTAATTGTTCTAAATAATTATCGAGTCATTTATTTTCAAGCGCCAAGCATGTGATTGACTCTCACACAAACAAACAAAAGAGAAACACAGTTGGTGAGTAGCCCTATTCACGGAAACTGAAATTTGGCGTATATGTCGCTCCTAATGAAACTGAAATAGCTGTTTTGGCCAACGAGATATTTTTCTTGAAGCATATGATTATATATGTGCCATAGGTTGGTGGAATAATCACAATAAAATACCATTTAACAGATAAAATGCCAATAATTTGTTTATTTAAAAGACGTTTAAATGAACCTGAACCCTTGTTATTGTGTTCAACATCATGCATGCAATAAAGGAAATCTGTCTAATGACATCACATTCAATGGTGCGCGCTAATCCTGGGATACGTGTCTTCGAAACTGAATTTCGGATTGTCCTTGTATGACAATTATTTCTCGTGACCACCATGATGTAGATGACAGATTTCTCTAGCGATTGGTATTATTTGTATGTTTTAAAAAATAAGTTGGTATTATAGAAACAAAACATATGTAATGGCTCTTTAACTTCTGGGTGAAATACTCACCTAAGCAAACATAAATTCTGTTCACATGACCACAAATACTCCAGGAATACAGTTTTACTTATGAGTACATATACTTTTACTAGACCTCTAGGACTCTAGTAAATATACTTTTACTTACGTATATTTACTTCAGGATCATATTTACTATATTTATTATATAAGTAAATGCGTTCACATGTCACCCTAAGTAAAGTTACTTACATGAGTATGTTTACTCGCATAAGCAAATGTGTCCATGTGAAAAGATTATAGATTGTATTCTTGGATGTTCATCTTCTGTGATAATAAGTCAGTCTCTCTAAACAAGGGATAGGTCCACCCAAGTCATTTTCCCCACGTAGCTTGTCTATCCAATCAAACGTCATGTTACATCGAGTAAGGTATATGTGCGCATCGCACAGGTGAAGGAACTCCAGTCTTCTCGGTGGCTACGGGAAGAGGCCGAATACTCAGTTTGAAACAACGTTGCTGATTGCAAACTTTGATTACAACCAATAAATGTTCAGCCAAGAAATCGCTTCACTTGTTACTGAGGTTAAAGATGTGGTAGCACGTTTTTTGGCTCAAATATGTCGATGAAATGTATTTGAAAAATAATTTCACCAATCGTTTAACACCCTTCTCTCTTCGGAAAATCAAGCTAGAAATGAGTGTACGGGAATCGTTTTTGTCATTCGAAACAACACCGTTATTACTACTACGGATATTGGTTAGTGTAATAAGATATTTTACCCTCTAAAGTAAATTTAAATGGCACACACTATCATTATAAATAGGAAATTTGAAGAAAAAAATTTGAAAAAAACCCCCTGCTACTGCCCCTTTAAGTGGTAAGGAATGCGTTGAGTAACCTATGTAAGAGAAAGATACCAAGCAAGTAAAATCATTCTTGGATTTAGATTTTTATAGATTTTTATATCAATTTCAAGATGGAGTATTGAACATCAACAAATAAACAATCGACGGTTACTGTCTCAACACATAACGCTCCTTGGCTATCCGCAAGTTATTTGTGGAAAAAACGACGATGCGATTTCGTGTAGATTAATATATAAACCTCTCCATTCCTTAACAATGATGGGGTCACATTAGTTGTAATGCATGGCGAGTTACAGGACATTAACCTACTTATGTTACACTAAAGACTATTGCTGTTTTAATGCTTTACTTAAAGAATAGTTTTTAGTTTTAAAATATCATGTATGACGTTTATATAAAAGATGAGATGATGTACATTACCATTGCTTTAAAATAATGCGCGAGAACAATAAGATGAAATGTAATTTAGATATCAAGTTACGTCTTATGCCATTTTAGCTTGTAATGTAATTAAGTATTTCCGTGTTAATTGGTCCAGTTACAGGTCCGAGATTCGCTTTATTCGCACAAAAAGAATGATGTATAATACAATACGACTGATAGTTAATTTATTATACATAATATTAATCATTTTTTTTATAATATTTGCCTTAAAATTCCATATAATCATCTGCATGGTTGGTTGTTCTGTTGACTGGTTTGTGAGGGTCCCTCCGTGATTGGTACACTTTTAGTCTGAATGACAATCATATGTACGTATTCTTTATTTACCTGTTATGAGAGAATGTATCTGCCTAGCACAGAAATATTAACAAATTACAGGTATGAGTTGTTATTTGAGAGGGAAGATGATCAGGTTTGTAGTTGCTAGTTTTACAATATGCGCCATTATTTTAGAAAAGTTGTTTTTATAAACCTAATAAATGAACTGACCCAAATATTGAAATCGAAGGTGCTACAGTTTAGTACAATAAATACTAGGAAAGGTAACAAGGTAATGAACATATAGACAAAAGAGTTCTTCAAGATCGGTGCCTGAACAGAATATGATAATTTAAAACAATATTTCATTACAAATAATCGTTTACATAGAATCAAAGATAAAACGAATTGAGCGAAAAGAATAAAGTGCAGTGGATTTAACAAATTTATAGAATAAAGAAACTGTGAACAGAGACCGTAAAATAATTATTTTATGACGTTATAATAGTGTGCGGTATTTAATACCAAATCATTAACTCCTTTAATACAAATGTATTCAATAGAAGGTCGTTTAGTATCCTTCATATATTACACACGTTAATGAGCTCAACATGTAGGTGTATTGTATTACATTACAACACAATTGCTGAACTGTGTGACAAAAGTCTATATTAGAACCATTGTTGACACAACAATAGAACTGTAAGGGTATTGATATTAGTACAGAACTGGAGCGATTAGCCTGATTACGTATAGACGTCCATTTGATACAGCAAGCACCGTTCACCGACTTGGTTGGTATACATGTACACTGTATAACAGCATGCAGGAATGTATACAGTCTGTCTTCCAGACCCTAGAGCAAAATATTCAATTGACGACCAGTCCAGTCTAGAAAATCATAGCAAATTATTATAGAAAATTATTACTCAGCTCAGAAATTAAGGGATCTTTAGGGCTCCATTTTGTATAACTATTTGAATTGTTTGTAAAATGTTATTGGTAAGAAAGATAATATTTCTGAGACTAAATATTAGTCTAGAATGTATAGTATACCTGCTTAAACCAACAAGAACCTGTTGCGTATATATATATAAGATCTTCGTTGGTATGTAGCATGCAGGACGGTATAGTATACCCGCTGAAACCAGGACATCAGGGGCATGTTGCGTATATATAAAGAAGATTGTTAGAAATGTGAGAAATAAATATAAATATATGCTTATCGTCAAATATACGTACCTCGCTACTCATCTGTCGGGTTGCAAAAAGAGAATCTATGAATAATGTTTAATAAAAACCCGGCCGTCCTTATATGTAGGGGACGATTTTTACAACTAGTCGCGTTCACCTTCAGTTTCATTAGGAGGATAGAAAGTTGTGAATGCATAAATCCATAAAACTTTAGACGTGTAGCTACAAGTCATCCCCACTTAATCAACAAAACATATTTAACAATATCTTCACTATTTCAATTTGACATTAAAAGAGTTGAAATGATCAGTGGTTTAAGTTTTTTGGTTAAAATCATTTATTTTGGTATAATATGGTTATCAATATATGCGATATAACCAATAGGTTACATTATTTGTAAACTCGATTACAATCAAACTTGATTTACCTCAAAACATAAATGCAGTATAAAAGGGGACGTCATGTGATCTAACATGTTGGACATCATTATAAGTATTAACAGGGCTTTAGTAAGTGGCAGGAAATGCAGTATACTGATCCTATCATTATATCCATTGTGTTATATATAATGATGTTCGGATTATAATCATTGTATAGAAAATATTTTTTAATTTCGAAAATTGACTTCAGGAAATTTCGATTTTCTTATCATGTAACATGAAAAACGTACCGGCTCATCTTCATCAACGCCATCATCACCCCATTCTTCCGGATTTCTGTAAATAGTCTTCTCCCGAATCAACCGATCTTGTCCGAATGTATACTGCTGACGATTCAGTCTCTGTGCATAGGTCTCCGGGTAGTGCTCTTCTGGTTCCGGCCTCGTGTTTGGGTTCAAATCTCTCTCATTCTGGTTGGGCGGAACCCTTGACTGTGGTTTTGACACATTACTCGAAGGTTTTCCAAGAAAATCGTCCCAATCGTCGTCATCTGTGTCAGAATCTTCCCAAGTGGATTTACCTGAATTCTTTTTAGCGTCCTTACCGGTACTTCGGGCTGATTTCTTTGAAGATCTTTCTATCTCAGAATTCCAATTGTTGGCTTCTTTAGTTGGAGTCTTTGACACTGGCGTGCTCCTATTCGTGTTCGGTACATTTCGATTCACACTTTTCGAATCAACCGTTCCTTCCTTTTGGCTTGTGTTGTTATTTACATTAGCAACAGTCACAGGTTGGGCACCCCCAGGCCTTGTAGCGCCTGTTTCTTTACTAGATCCTGAACCCATACTCAAAAATAGAGTATCACCGGATACACATAAAACTTGTAATAATTACCTACCCTCAGATATCAAATACATATGTGATAAATGTGGAAAAACACATCTCCATTCTGCCGAGAAACGGGCCTACGTTATCGCACAGGTAGGCATGTAGATTCCGGAATGCAATTTATCAGCGCTTACCTCCCCTTGTATTACAGGATATTGGACTAATGCGGTGAGCCTTACACGAGTTACCAATGACTTACGATCAATGAACTCTGAATGGAAGCCTGTACGTGTTGTTTGAAGTGAAACGTGTTCCATTGCTTGCTGTATGCACACCGTACGTTCTGTTAGGTATATTTGACCAATTCATTAGGAGACGGGATATATTGTTGATTATTTATTAAATAAAGCTTTCGTCACAGAACAATTGATGCATTATCAACGGTTGCCTAGGCCATATTTACCAGAAACGGGTTGTCGGTAAATATATATAGGAATAGGTATTGTATCTAACTAATAATACAGATAGATAAAGACATTAATTAACTACTGCCCTTCAATTTCACTTCTCTTTTATTACGTCTGTGGGATAGAAACAGAGTCTAAACCAGGGGCACTATATATACTTTGATATTGTTTCGATGGCATTCATTGGGGGAAAAAATAGTTTTAAAATCATCACAGGCGCTGTAGCACGTTTTTTTTTTGCATGTAACGTTTTAACACATTTCCCATTTATTATTAAAATTTGTATAATATATTGGTACGTTAATGGGTAAATCATCTCATTTCACGACCCGATCAGCTGTATTCATAGAAAATGGTTGTCCGTATTCGGAGAAAATGGTGCAACGTATAAAGCGACAGTGGTGTGAAACTCTTCAGTGTGAGGAGTAGGCTTAGATTTGTAGATCACATGCGATTTTGAGAGTTCAGACAGCAATATGGTTGATCATTCCATCATTGTGCCATATTTAAAACTCCAGTCTGAATGTTTAGGTATCGCTACATTAGTCAGATCACTTTCAATTACCCTCGAGTGGCCATTTTAATGTGAACGCATTTAAATGGCCGCTCGATGGGAAATGGACTCGCATGGCTTAATCGAACCATGTATATTCGTTTTAGAACTTTTTAAAACGAATGTATTGATTTGTGAGTATTATTTAGCTAATTGTAGCACTTATTTATATTATTTTCTGTAATAAAAACGTGCTATAGCGCCTTTAAAGAACCTAGATTTAATTTTTCATTAAAGAAACATCAATGTTATAACCATTGTTTTAATGAATGGGATGTTTCGGTGAAGACACTAACAATGTTACAACACCAAATTGTCTCATTCGTTATAATAAAGAAGTCGACCATCCATAGATCTTGGCTTTGCTTCACCTCTACTTCTAAAATGCCTATTCAGAAATTATCTAAGTGATCAATCATTTCATTATTCACTTTTTATTGGTGCATCTTAAATTTTCAAATTAAAAGAGAGTTTTTTGTTCATGACATGAATGTTGTTTACTCTTGTTTATATTCATTTGTCAACCTTCATATTTATATATCATGTTTTCATTCAAATAATTCATATTGCAATCATCGGACACATTCTTTCCAAATAGCAATGTTGATAAAACTCGTTAATATTCTTTAATTAACCATCCATTTATAAAGCATATATTTCATTGTAGCAGATATTTTATATTATTCGTTTATTAGTCTTAGTAAGCGTTTCATTCTACATATTATTTTTTCATTTTCATTTAACACGATTTGCCTCAACATAAATCTTAGCATGTTCATCTTAAAATTAGTATTCACTTTTGACACTGATATATAAGAAAGCTATTTTAAAAATCATTCATCACAAAATGGCAAATGCAAAGTCGGACATTGAATTTATCCCAACAACCGTGTTTTGAGAAGCCTTGTGTATCAAGGTTATAAGTGTCGTGTGAAGAGAACCAGAGGTACCAGCATCCACTGGAAATGTTGCTTATCAACATGCCGAGATACCATCAACCTATCCAACGACTACATCCCGACACTCAACAACATCCACAACCTTGGCCAAAATCACAGCAAGATTGCTCTCGACAAGTTTTTTTCATCAGTGAAGAACATGGTTACGGAGGACAGCAGACCAATACATTCAATTTACCTTTTTGATTTACATGGTATGAAAGAATAAAATATTTTGAATTGTCAATTCTCTTGTAACTTTTGCTCTATTGTAATGGTGCATGGCTCTCTGGCTTAACCAATATCATATCTTAACAGAATTCTTCTCATATCATTATCAGAATAAATTTTTTTATATAAAATTTCAAGCACTTCTAACAAAGTTAAATTCTCTTAAAATATAAATAATCTCTCAAAAAGTAACATTCATATATATTTCTTCAATTGCATATTAAGTTCTGCGTTCAGAAACACGGAGAGATGAAGCCGATACGGTTGCAGAAGCACCAACGTTGTCAACTTCCCAATGCAAGGCATAACTCTTGCCAGTCTGCATTACTGGCTGATTTAACCATTGCGGTATTTCCCTCGCTTTGTTGTGTCAAAATAGTGAATCGCTGCACCAGAAATGCATAGCGGGCCTGGATTTCTAAACAGAGATTTCTTAAGGAAATACTGCAAGGCCTAAATCAGCCAGTAGTGGAGACTGGCAAGAGTTATGCCTTGCATTGGGAAGTTGCAACGTTGTATGTTGGTTGATAAGCTATATTAAATGGAAGTGCTGTTTTTTGTAATGTACTATGAATGTAATGGATTTATGTGCTAATGAATTTATGAATTTTATTTTGTGTATGTTTTCTGTCATGCAAAATATATTATAAATAATGATACTGAGAGAGATGTGTAACTGTTTGAGATGACCCCTGCATCCTCTACTGTCTTACTAATTAGCACGCATGAGCAATTTTCCTACCGAGAACAATAGGAAGGTGGTAGGTGGTGGCAAACTGGGAAGTTTCCTTAACATTAATCTTAATTAACATTCGCCTTAACATTATTCTTAGCATTCGCCTCAACAATCATCTTAGAATTATGCATGCTTATGCACAGTCTCTCATAACTCCGCACGGAGTGTCTCAATTTTAACCAAGGTGCTGTATTTTACTTTGTAATTATGAGGTTAGACTGAAATAAAATATCTGTCTCTATGTCTGTCTGCATGCTTATCGTAAATCATATTACCTGTATCGTTATATCTGTATATTGACATATTCGCGCATTGGCATTAACTTCTTCATTACTTACGGAAGTTGCTGGCAGTCATCTCAGAATATCAACTGGTGATTAAAGCATTTATGTTTTGGTAAACATTCATTATCAATAATAAATTTTATTTTATTATTTGATGTAACTAAATCAACCCATTAAGCATCCATTATCGAACTCATCTTTTAGAAATCATTTTAGATCGTTTACTATTAGTATAATTATGTTATTCTTTATAAACTTTGTTATTACTTTATATCATGTTGCATATAGCAATAACTTCAGTACTTTATAAAATATTCTTTGAATTAATCACCTGTTAGATATAGTTTCCGACAACGAATGTATTTATGATGTTAAAAATACCATGAATGCACGTGTCCCTTGTACGTTCTTGATATCAAATGAAATGAAAACTAACAGTAGGCCTACCACTCAGTATTAGTATTCAGACCCAATTCATTGACATTCCATTATACATTCATTAACTTTGAAACACTTTTACAGTTGCTTTGCCCATGGACTTAAAACAGTGATCTTAGTCCTAGGTTAATAAACAGGTTATAAACAGGATGATACTGGGGAGAGAGGTTATATACAGCAACAGTTCTACGTCTTAGTAATGAGATCAAGTATTTGGTTACGACTATTTACGCCTAATTGAAAGTTACGATTACATGATCAGTGCGTAAGTGGTCCATTAATATTTTTTTTTAAATTGGGCAATGAATAACTTTGTTTCGCATGTTCATATTATTTCAAGTGGTCGTCACACACCCGAGGATGAGTTAGCTCCCTTTGTAAAGAATAAACTAGGTTCGTGCTACAATATCGCAATTGAAATAGTCATGGCGCAAAAATTTGCGATACCCGGTCTAAAGATTCGATGCCTGTCACGTGATCGTTCTTTCAACGCCATTTTTCAGGAGGTGAGCACGTGTTTTAGAGCTCGTGAAGAAAAGTTTTAGAATAATTATTGCATTAAAGTTGAACCTTGAATCTTTTTGATCTAGCGTTTAAAAGAAAGTGTACGGTACTCGGTAGGCCTAAACATAAGTTGCAGGCCATTATTATCGATTGGGCATGATTACTCTCATAATAATGTGATTGCACCACCACGTGTAAGATACGAAGAAGCGATAACGGAACATTTTTAATCTACTGGACTTTATTTGGGATCATTGAGTTCCGACATAACTCCGGAGTCGTCATATGAAAGACCATTCTTTGGAACTGTCGTAAAATTTATTTAGTTCTGATCATAAATTGGATTTTCGACTGAATTAATCGTAACGTACGTGTTAGGTGCGCGAATATTGATTATGGTCGAGTGCCCCAAGTTCGTTAGTACCCTAAGTTCGTGACGTCATTTACACATGTGCGCGCTCCATTATGACTAGCGCAAAATATCTGAAACGCCCGGACTATTGTTTCAAAACTCAAACAAAATTTATTGATACAACTTTCAGTAGCATTTAACAAATTTAACATTTACAATGGCAATTTTCTAAACAAATGTCCTCAAAATTACTGTTTACACTACCTCCAAAATGTCTTGATTCTCAAAACTCGATAATTTTTTTTCAGAATTATGTATGAATTTCATTTCATGTCGTCTGCTTTCCTAAAGTAGGTCATGTGGCAGTGTGCCAACAATCAAATACTGATTGTCACACTACTTATTTTATTAAGCCTGAGAAGTCGTCTCTTGGATTATCAAAATATTCATAGAGATGTTAAAAAATAATAATTTCAAAATAAGTTACTTGAGAGAAATATTTATCATTATTTAATTTCATATGCATTTATTTAGCCATTGGTTATTTCTTCACATGATGTTGTCAGTCAATCAATGTATAAAGTTGTTTGTGAATAAAATATTCTCAAAATAAATATCAAGCAAGTTTGTCATAATTTTTCTGGAAAATAAATACATTAATAGTTTTCTGACCTCTACAGCAACGAAATATATTAAATTGTATAAAGAATGCCTTCAATTCCGACAGAAAAATATGTCAGGTCAACAGATGACCATACTTGACTAACCACATATAATTAGTCTTGAAGAAAACAGCATCAATTCAAAGGTCACGAACTTGTATCCCAAGGCCACTACACTCGTTTTTTGACAGCAAATGTTTCTCATTGGTCAAAGGTTCTACTAAAATATAAAATATCCACCTGATTCTGTCAGGTAATTCATAAAATGTTATAATTTTGCTGTAAACATTCAAGCTAGGCTGACATGCATTTATTGAAGAGAAATTCTTGATAGAAGCTTAGGGCCACGAACTTTGGGCACTCGAGGATACGACAGGACATCTTGTCAAAACATATCTTTGATATTTTATGCTTATTACAATTAATATTGTGGAGTAACTAAATTGTGTTTGACTTTTTCTTCAGCCCAGTCTTGTCTTTAAACGGTGATACATCCCTGACTCACAAAGATGGTCAAGGAAGACAAGGCAACATGGAAGTCAAACTACTTCCTAAAGATAGTTGTAAGTAAATAAATGGTAGATAAATGACTGTCTGACCTAAGATACCAAATATAAGATAATAGTGTTTTGAAGTTCAGAACAAAACCTACAATGTACATTGTTAGATGTTTACCTCTCATGTGAAAGTAGAATTTTAATAATTTACGATTTTTAAAGGCACTAACAAAAATTTTGCATATTTTTCTCAAATTTGCCATTTATTAAAGATTATTTATTGCATTACCTGTATCACTAGAAAAGTTACCGATATTGGTAGTAAATGGTGATGTATTTATAAGGCAACAATTTCATGGTCTTTTCAAAGTGAGGTAGATTTATAAGCCTCGTAAAGGTTATTGACCTCAGAGAGCAAGATGGTTGACCATTTCATCATTCAGGCCTTGAAAAGCTATGGAAAAGAATCATACATATAAAAAGTTTATATTTTTCTCCTGAATGTTCTGTTCATTTACTTGCCCCTCTTGTTTTGACTCGATATTATATAATATTTAAAATCCTGTAACTGAGTTATCGATGGCTTTGGGGGCGGGATAGCGCAGTGGTTAGTGCGTTCGGCTTCGGATCAAGAGGTCCGGGGTTCGAATCCCGCCAGGGGCACGGCAACTTTGTCTGCAGTAGAGAACTGCTCTACACGCAGTCAGGTTTTGGTGCAATGCTACACTGAATTTCAGCGTAGTACCACCCATGGTTCGCTAGTTCCAGCCAATACTCGCAGGTTCCACCGCAATACATAGCCACATGGCTTTGCAGGCTTTCTTCCTGCCATAATACTAACAGCCGCGATATAAGTGAAATACTCTTGAAAGCGGCGTTAAACCCCAACTCACTTCACCTCGATCAGCATTCTGTGTTGCTTGAACCATGTCATGGAAATGTCATGAATTTGTGTGGTCTTCAAAGTGTATGAACCCTGTACAAACAAGATGTAAATCCTGTTGGACATGATATGAAACCTCTAATCTTCATTGAAGTGTATGCCAAATTGTAATAACCGTGTAAAAAAAAATACCACTATACTCTTTAAATAGTATTATCGGATAATCCTTAACATTACTAGACGTTCGTTGCGGGCTCTCTCCCTGCCATAATACTAGCAGCCGCGATATAAGTGAAATAATCTTGAAAGCGGCGTTAAACCCCAACTCACCTCGCCTCACCTTACTAGACGTTGATTTATCGTTATCTATTAAAGTGTTAATAACCTTCAAAAATCTATATTGTGATATGAGAATGATTGGTAATTTCTAAGCTAAATAAATTTGACAAATCAGTTTTTAGTTCTTTTTGATACTTTAGCTATTAGTCTCAAATTGACCTTTTCTGTTAACAGCAACTCTTAGAAGAGTACCCCAGATGCTTCATCGTTGGCGCTGACAATGTTGGTTCCAAGCAAATGCAGCAAATCCGACAGGCCCTTAGGGGCAAGGGAGGTAGGTCCCATTACAAATCATTTTGACCCTCTGAGGTGTAAATAAATATGTGAATGCTATGATTAACAATAAGCTATGAGCAGACAGCTGAACAGCAGAGCTAGAAATGGCTGAACCCACTGTTGTTTTTGTCGTGCACTGAAGAAAGCTTGCCCTTTTGGGTCGTCTGAGCATTTTCATTTTTAGAATTATTATTAATTAGTAATAATTACTTGTGTGAATCGGCCTTTTCATTGTCAGCCGGTAGTCTGTAGATTTACTATCAAATTGGATTGGAGGGAAGAGACTGACTCCTACTTTCTTTTGACCTACCACTAAGAATGTGAAACGGCTGAATTCATTCTGAAGCTTAATATGTCGCTAATTGAAGTGTGTAGTCACCAATTGAAACATTTATTCTGGGGATTAATTCAAGTTTGTCCTTATTTAAGTGTAATCTGCATTACCTATTCCAGTTATTCTGATGGGAAAGAACACCATGATGCGTAAAGCCATCAGAGGTCATCTTGAAAACAATGCATCCCTTGAAAAGTGAGTTTGAATGTCATATTTTAGCCCAGTGATGTTGTGATGAAAGCTATGCAGTGAATGTCACATTGCTTAATGGCAGAGCTAGAAATGGCTGAACCCACTGTCATTTATGTGATGTTAAGAACGAAAACTGCCAAATGGCTGTCTGAACATCACATGTTGCACATCTTTATGAATTGTGAATATATTTAGATCAGGCCTAAATTCTGTAAACTTTTCACATTTTCACAAATTCTCGAACGGCTGCACCCCCAAAGCTGAAATTGTAGGGAATTAACTTGTAGAGGAATCCCTTGGCTTTCCCATTTCAAACTGAGAGTACTGTATTTTCTGAAATCGTCCAACAGTTTTTGTTCAATCATTCTGAAAGTGAACACATGTTTTGGATATACAACGTAACAAGTGATGTGCGTGTCGACAATGTTCCAACAATTTCGATGTATAATATTTTTTAGAGCTCTTGACCTGCTTATTTCAGACTGAACTTTAAACTTAACCTAGCTTGGCTCAAACGTTTAGTTTTGTCAATGATGTCTTTGGAACATTAAAATGGAAAACCTTCTAACCTTGACCTTGATATAGACATTTTTTAAAAACTTCATTGTGACCATAACTTCCAATTCGTGAGCATAAACTTTAGATGCATGTTTCCCATGTCACCCTGTGACCTTGACATTGCTGCTGGATGGCAGGGGTTGCTGTGCTCTCAGGGCACTCTCGTTAAATCTTCAACTTTCTTCTCAGGCTTCTCCCTCACATCAGAGGAAATGTTGGCTTTGTCTTCTGCAAAGACGAGTTGACTGATGTACGATCAATCATCATGGAGAATAAAGTGAAGGCCCCTGCTCGTGTGGGCGCCGTTGCTCCCCTTGACGTGACAGTACCAGCTCAGCACACAACGCTCGGACCTGAAAAGACCTCTTTCTTCCAGGCCCTACAGATCCCAACCAAGATCACCAAGGGAACCATTGAAATCTTGGTGTGTATGCATGAATTTCTTGTGTTTCATTCTGTTTCCAATGAAATAACTAATAATGGAAGAGTGCACTAGTTGTGTATGAAATCTCTCAAAGATCAGAAAAGAAAATTATTTTATCAAAAAACTAACGTAAATATTTGTAAGAACTAATGCTACTTGATGCAAATATTGTCATCTTGGTTGAATTGTGGTTTAAAATTGTCTCAATCAAGATCTGAAGTTCATGTTAGAATAAGATGACCTTTAATTGAAATTGTTATAATTCCACAATACATCGTTACTCAAGACTTAAGATTGAAAGTCCTACTATAAAGTTCCCATTTTGTCTTGTAGAATGCTGTCAACTTGATCAAGATGGGCGACAAGGTTGGTCAGTCCGAGTCCACTCTGCTCAGCATGTTGAAAATCTTTCCCTTCTCATATGGGCTGCAGATTGAGCAAGGTAAGCAACCTGTCCTCCATTCAGTAACATTACTTTGAGCAAGCACCTGCCAATACGCAATGTTAAAACATTACGTACAATGTGTAACTAAATACAAGGCTAACTTGTATGACAAACCATAGATTTAAAGTATTGTATTGATTACATCCATAGACTGAAGACAAATGGATACAGGACAATTAAAAGTATTTAAATTTAAAATTAAATGTTAACAGTGTAATACTGTAAAGTTTACTTTAATATGTTTTATTCAATACATTTTAACTTTCAAATGGTGTTAATTTTGCTGGTCATGAAAAGTATGAATATCGGCATGTCAATCATTATTTTCAGTGTATGACTCTGGCACCATTTTCTCCCCAAACATCCTCGACATCACCGACGACGATCTCCGTCAGAGGTTCATGCAGGTCTGTGTTTGTAAACCTATACCTGCTGTTGATTTGGCAAACGATAAAGTGAATGTGGTGTTTGAATGATGCTCAATACTTTCGTTCTACTGAGTCTTTGTGCGGAGGCTATAAACTATACTGACAAACACCTTTGCAAATTATTTCAACAAACTTGTTCGTTGAAAAAAATGTTTTGTTCTCTAGGTAATGTGTAACAGATTGGGGTTGTTTAAAAGATGCATTGAATGAAATCCAACAACTGCTTTATCTAACATGGGTTTCAGTTTTCATAAATGGGCTGTTAGTTTTGGCCTACATTTTGAATAAAATCAGACTGACTGCTATTACAAAATAAACATGTTTGAAATGTTGCCTTGGTAGGTTTTTTTTTTAGTCACAATTTTATTCTCTACGCAACTGCAGGTTGTGCGCAACGTGGCATCCGTGTCTCTGATGATCGGTTACCCCACAGCTGCTTCAGCTCCTCATTCTATCGTCAACGGCTTCAAGAATCTGCTCGCCATCGCTGTGGAAACCGAATACACCTTCGCTGAAGCAGAGCGGGTATGGATAAAATATTGACCTTTTATCAATTTACCATACAAATTAAATGGCAAGCAATTTCTGCTGCTGTATGAACAAGTCACTACCTTTCAGCAATGCAGCGTTACAACTATTCTGCCATGAACTATATTTGATACTAGAATTATCAGTGTTGATGTATTCATTTATATCTAGTTTATGCTCAATTATTTAAATATTCGATGTGGAAATTGCCAAAACTAAAGCTAGTCATATAAATACATTCCTATAAATTAGCGACTTGCTAATCATTAATTATTACAAAATGATTTTGTCACACTTTTCAGGATTTTGATAGATCCAGAGCTCTTAAAATCATGCAACCATTTATCGATTAACACGGGTATGAAGGGATTGGCTGGTTCTAAAGTTTGTTTTCACTTTGGAAATCAATTTTATAATAAAAAATATAGTATAATGTATAGTAAATTCAGTATATCTGACATAGTTTTTTTTGGAAGCAGTTGGGCACAGCAAGTTGATAATTAATTCAGAATTATTGTTACCATTCCTTAACCCTTTCACTTTCAGGTTTCATAGTGGTAAAAGGGTTAAACCAGGCAAAATTAATAACTTGGTTTACTGATGTCTAAAGGCAGTAGGCAAAAAAAATGTAACTTAGTGACAACTACTTGTTCTGGAGACGACGGCATAGATAAAAATAGGTCTTTTGGTTGTGGCCTCTGTGTTCCTTACAGGCCAATGGGGATTCTAAATTGTAGATTTCGTGACTCCGTGACCCCAAATGGGGTCACAGGGGTCACATCCTTAAAAACCTATTTTCATCTTCTTCTCCAGTTCCAAAAGGTCTAGAGAGCTGAAATGTGTGCAGATTCCTTGGCTAATGGGAATTCTAAATTGTAGAACCTATTTTCAACTTCTATTCCAGTATGAAAAGCTCTAGAACATGTTGAGAACAATTTATTTTGGATTTGCAAATGGCTCTATTTTTTAATTGGGAAGGAACGTTTGGCAACATGTATGTTTGGACGGGATTCTGCGTAGCTCTCTCCAAATTGATCAAGATCATGTTAGGAGAATCTTTGAACCAACAAAATAATTTTGTCCCCTTTATACTGACAAAATGTTAGTGCAGGTATGGATAAATCATGTGAGAAATTGGTGCGTCTGTTCCAGACCAAGGAGTACCTCGCGGATCCTTCCAAGTTTGCTTCTCTGACTGCTGCCGCTGCCCCCGCTGCTGCCGACACCAAGAAGGAAGAGGCAAAGAAGGAAGAGAGCGAATCTGAGGATGATGACATGGGCTTCGGACTCTTTGACTAAGGACTGTCCAAAAGCTTTTTCAGAGCCGGCTTAATGCCATATGGCCTGAACCTCAATGAATAAACATGGAACATGCTGTTATTGTTTTGTTTTTCATGAAGACCAGCTGGGCTTATGGCATCCAGAAATGCTACTCCCCAAAGCTGAAATTTTGTAGTGAGGTATATTACATATGGGGGATCAAGGTTGTTTATTTGGTCTTGTTTATTATCCAACGCCATACGAAATGATGAAATGATAAGATAAAACTATTTTCCTTATCTTCTCCAGAACGAAAAGACCTAGAAGACTTAAATGTTGTGTAAAGAGTCTTTAGCCAATGGAGAATCTAAATTGTAGATTTGGTGACCCTATGGCCCCAAATAAGGGCCTCACAGGCCATGACCTAAAATCCTGTTTTCATCTTTTTCTCCGGCACAAAAAGACCTGGAAAGCTGTAATATTGTGTGCAAACTCTTTAGCCAATGTGGATTCTAACTTGTAAATTTGGTGACCCTGTGACCCCATATATGGGCCACAGCCTAAGAACATGTTGAAATTGAATTTTGAACTGATATTTTATGTGCACTTCATTCACTATTTAGTGGTTTCTTAATAAAATACCCGAGTCAAGAGTCATCTCATCTTTTAGATATGCGAGTCCTAACTTGGGTTTGAGAAATGCAGAATTGAGAAAAAAATAAGTTTGCAGTTAATCTTATTCAGTAGAAATATATGTCGAAGATCAAGTCTCCATTATAGACATTTTTGTGGTAAGCACGTTCGGCTTCGGATCAAGAGGTCCGGGGTTCGAATCCTGCCAGGGGTACAGCAACTTTGTCTGCAGTAGAGAACTGTTCTACACACAGTAAGGTTTGGGTGCAATGCTACACTGAATTTAAGAGTAGTACCACCGTATTTAAGAGTAGTACCACCCATGGTTCTCTAGTTCCAGCCGTTGCTCGCAGGTTTCACCGCAATGCATAGCCACATGGCGTTGTGGGCTTTCTCCCTGCTGTAATACTAGCAGCTGTGATAATAATGAAATACTCTTGAAAGCTGTGTTAAACCCCAACTCATCACACCTTTAGATTGTCATCATATCTTGCACAAAGCACCACCTAGAAAAGACAAAGAAGTAATTAGATTTTGGTGATGTTGACTTTATCCTCGAGGTCACAGCAGAAATAAGTTTTCGACATGTTAAGCTTGTCAGAGGATCGATATGACAAGAACTGTTCATTGGATTTTCATCATTATCTTGCACCGATGGTTCTTTTAGGGAAGATTCAGGGCCCAATTGATTTTGCGGATCTTGACCTATTTCAATATTGAAGTATTAATTTGCGGCTGAGGATCATGTCACCTTAAGGCCAACTGCTTGTAACTATCATATTTAGCAGCCCTGACTAAGTCGTGGCTGCTATAAAGTTTTTGTGCAGTTTTTATTACCGCCAACATCACATGTTGTTTTGGCAACAACTTTTCAAAGGTTTTGAGAACTTAACTTATACCCTTTTTTTGTGACATGTTCACATTCAAGGTCAAAGGTCAACACTTCTGAAATCACAAAAAATATCCTTGTATTAATGTAAACACGTTATCCCACCGGTATGTAATACTGTAGGATATCGTCGTCGCCCTGTCAGTCCCTCCGTCCGTCCGTAATCATTTCGTTTCCAGAACAGAACTAGAAAACCATTCATGATATCTTTCTGAAACTTTCCATGTATATTACCCACCAACTGAGGTGGTGCCTTTTGATATTTTCAGATTTCTGAATTTATTATGTCCCCCGAAATTTTTTTCGGGAGACATGTTTTCGCCTCCGTCCGTTATTCCGTCATTCGGTTATTCGGTTATATCTCAAAAATCGTTCAATATTTTTTCACGAAACTTGGTATGTGTTTAGACCTAGTGGTGGAGTGGTGCCTTTTGCTATTTTGGTTATTCTGAATTTTTTATTTTTTCTGGTTTCCATGGAAACAATTTGAACTTAGTGCAAATTGGGGGTAGGGACCTTTTTCGGCCTCTATTTCAAAATCTATCTAGTATTTCTTTACGAAACTTGGTATGTGGTTAGACCTAGTGGTGGAGTGGTGCCTTCTGCTATTTTGGTTATTCAGAATTTTATTTTTTCTGGTTTCCATGGAAACAATTTGAACTTAATGCATATTGGGGGTAGGGAGGTTTTCCGGCCTCTATTTCAAAATCTATCTAGTATTTCTTTAAGAAACTTGGTATGTGGTTAGACCTAGTGGTGAAGTGGTGCCTTTTGCTACCTAGGTTATTCTGATTTTTGAATTTTTTTCTGGTTTTCATGAAAACAGTTTGAACTTAGTGCTTGAGAGGGTAGTGAGCTTTTCCGGCCTCTTTCTCAAAATCTATGCAATATTTATTCATGAAACTTGGTGTGTGGTTAGACCTAGTGTTGGAGTGGTGCCTTTTGCTACTATTCTGATTTTTATATTTTTCTGGTTTCCATGGAAACAGTTTGAACTTAGTGCATATAGGGATAAGGAACCTTTTCAGACCTCTATCTCAAAATCATAAGTGAAAATAATGTCAAGAGGACTGGATTGAAAGTTGGAGCGGGGGGACATCACAGTGCATCACATGCACATATTTCTAGTTTTGTTTTCGTTTCCATAGAACCGTGTTGCATTTGGACTTTGTTCAGAGATAGTTTCCGTAGCACAGCTCCAAAACTCTTCATCATATCTTTCTGAAACTTTGCATGTGTATTACCCACAAACTGAAGTGGTGCCTTTTGATATTTTCAGATTTCTTTAAAAAAAATGTTTCATTTCCACAGAAACATGTTGAAATTGGACTTTGTTCAGACATAGGTCTGCTTTCGGACCAGAACTCTGAAGCCCTTCATCATACATGAAATTCAGCAGGTGTATTGCCGACTCTTGTTTGGTATATATCAACTATGGAGAAAGGCCAATATTTGAAAAAGGTATTCAACGGTCAAGGTCACAGCGAGGTCCCGATTTGAGCATGCATTTCCGAAAATTACTTAATTCAACTTAACACTTTTGAATCATTACATGATTGTTATGTAATGGAGAATGCATTCAGAGCCGTGGATTCGTTAAAAATAATCAACGAGCCCCGAAGTGGCGAGTTGATTATTTTTAACGAATCCACGGCTCCGAATGCATTCTCCATCTTAATCCATGTATGACGTCACGAAACATACATATGTGATTATCCAGCATTACAGACAATACATTTCAATTATGTAACCTAAAAATTATTATTTTGCAAATTTCGGTGCCCATTCATCGGATATGGTACACGTAGCTTCGACCCTTATGAAATGGATTCTTCCACGCACGTGCATTGCGCAAATCTTCCACGCAAAGCGATTTGACTGACAGCCGAACTGCATTTCATGTGTTTCGGCACGATCCCCATGTGTTTCACACTTTACCAGTCTTGTTTAGAATGCATAGATCTTACTGACAATCAAATGATTACCAGCAGGCCTGGAAGTCTAATAGGTTAGGGCGCTGCGTAACAGACGAAGGGTTACATGTTCGATTCCCGGGTCAGACATTACAAAAATAATCAAGATATTTTAAGATTCTTATCAGATATACTAAGACAAAATACATCATTCTTGAACAAATTACTTTGTCAGCCATTACGATTGACTTCAAGAGAAAGGTTTGTTATTACCTGAACATCTTCATTCTCTTCCCAGAGTTTACTTCCTTACGATAACAAATTTGCCAATGTTGATTACACGTTCAATTCTTAACCATCTGACAACTAGATCTGGAATGTCCAATCTCGTTTTAAGTCTATTGGGGTACGGCAGAGCAAATGTCTTAGGGGTCTGTGTTTGGGGGAAGCACACTTCAAGCTGATCTGTACTAATGCCATTTGAAAACTTCTCTTGTTGTCAGGGTGTAGTGGCCAGAACTTGCATCCATAGAACATGTCAGGGATATATTCTGTAAGGGTGTCTGCATCCACCGCCAGTTTAACGCTGACAAACTTTCAGACTTGGACTGGGGATGGCTGGCAAGCAGCCTCACAATCATCAGTGAGGGCTAGCTGTGTAGAATGTGTCAGAAAAAGGGATGGGCACAAACACTACTGAATCGCTGATGCATGTATTTATGAATTTTATTTATGATTTGTTTCTAAACCCTGTCATATTTACGGAACAAAATCTGAACAATCATAACATCCATGGACCTGGACGTGTTTTGGAGTTATCAAAAATTAAACGAGTGTTGCTATACTTCTTCGAATGAGTATAGTTTTAACCTTTCCACACATTCACATTCTACTTGATGAAGGAGTGAGTCTGTATTCCTAAACGTCGTGTATTTTCAAAGTAAAGAAGATGTTATCCAGCAAGTCTTCCTGTTTGTATGTATGTCACTTCAAAATTCCTTCTAAGACTTGAGTTTTAACCTTGTTGAATTTAATTTAATACAAATTCAGTGATCAAATTAAACCACTGGGCAATCAAGAAAATTATTACTTTCCAATCAACATGACTCAGAATAAAGAATCTGTCATCCATGCTATTGTCCTGATGTTTTACATTTAAGAAAATTGTATCCATTTTCTATCCCTCCTAATGTAGATACTCTACATAATCTATCTTTGCGTTCTATCCTATCGAGCGGTCTAGTTCTCACTGCAGTCAGTATTACGCAGTAGTGCATGCATATCTCAACGGGATATACCAGGAAGTGAAATTCAAAACCACTGATGCGTAAATTTACAGTTCAACATTGCACGGTATAACAGCTCCATGTAAGCATTGGACTCCAAGGGAGGAAAATACGTTATTCAGATTTCTGTGTTCACCTGCTCCGTAAAGGTCTCAAAAATGGATTTAGGAACTGGAACGAGTCTTTAATCTGACGGCCATTATGACTCAAAAGTTCCCTTCTGTTTTCTTACTACTAAAATAGATATTTCAGCAAGATGGGCAAAGTTAAAACGTTTGAGGTGTCGTTCAACTCAGAAGAAGCTATTTACTACCCGGGACAAACTATCCGTGGTCATGTTACCGTGGAATTGACAGACACTATAAGAATTCGAGGTAAATATTTCCAATATTTGTTACACCCTGTCCATTGTTAGTTATATCACTGTCATGAGTGAGTTATGTTACTGTCAGTAGTGAGTTATATCACTGTCAAAAACACTGTCAGTAGTGAGTTATATCACTGTCAACGACGCTGTCAGTAGTGAGTTATATCACTGTCAACGACACTGTCAGTAGTGAGTTATATCACTGTCATGAGTGAGTTATATCACTGTCGACGACAAGGTCATGAGTTATATCACTGTCAATATTGAGTTATATCATCTCTGTCAACGACACTGTCAGTAGTGAGTTATATCACTGTCAACGACACTGCCAGCAGTGAGTTATATCACTGTCAACGATACTGTCAGTAGTGAGTGATATCACTGTCATGAGTGAGTTATATCACTGTCAACGACACTGTCAATATTGAGTTATAACTCTGTCAACGACACTGTCAGTGATGAGTTATATCACTGTCAACGACACTGTCAATGAGTTATATCACTGTCATCGACACTGTCAGTAGTGAGTTATATCGCTGGCAACGACACTGTCAGTAGTGAGTTATATCACTGTCAATGGCGCTGTCATGAGTGAGTTATATCACTGTCAACGACAGTGTCATGAGTTATATCACTGTCAATATTGAGTTATATCATCTCTGTCAACGACACTGTCAGTAGTGAGTTATACCACTGTCAACGACACTACCAGCAGTGAGTTATATCACTGTCAACGATACTGTCAGTAGTGAGTGATATCACTGTCATGAGTGAGTTATATCACTGTCAACAACAATGTCATCAGTGGGTTATATCACTTTCAGAAGTGAGTTATATCACTGTCAACGACACTCAGCAGTGAGTTGTATCAACGACAATGTCATGAGTGAATTATGTCACTGTCAACGACACTGTCACGAGTGAGTTATATCACTGTCAACGACACTGTCATGAGTGAGTTATATTACTGTCAACGTGCATTGAAATGAATAAGAAAACATGTTAAAAGCCCACAGGCAAACAAACACTGAAACCCGTTGAACAGGATGTAAAAAGATTATTTAACTTTAATTTAAATTCTTTCTATTTGTAAACTAGACCCCCTACGAATGAGAGTCGTTCCTTTATTGTGATAGAACAAGTGAGGGAATGTTTCCAAAATTCACTTCTTAGCGCAACTAACTGCTTAGCACATCTAACTGATTTAACTTTTGTAACTTATTCAAGTCGTGTCACAAGCGTCTATATCTATATTGACAGGTAGCAACTAGCGAGTATTTTTGAGGCTAGGTTTACTTGGACTGTCTCGTCGCACTGATTTGCAACTTCTAAAAACAGCAGCTGGGCAGGTGTACCATCTCATTATGTATACACCCATTTTACATACGCCTTAAAACAATATTTGCGGTTCAGTGAACAGCTCACTCCTGAACCTCTTAGTGTGTGCTGCTAGCACAGCAAATGTAACGAAATGCAGCAAGATTTACGTAAATAAGAAACACATGAGATTGGCCTGAGTTAGGACTTGCGGGGAGGTTGAGTGTCGTCTGAGAACTTTTCACATGTTCGACTGCCCCTCCAGAACCGCTACACCCCAAAGCTGATATTTTATGGGGAGGTACCTTGCTCCTAGGGGGTCAAAGTTTGTTCATTTTGACCTACCCCCTTCAAATATGGATGTGGCAGGCATTTTTGTAAAATCTTTCGACGACTTCTTCTCCGAAAGCAATCGACATAGAAAGGTAAATATTTCAGAATAACATCTTTGTTATATGAAGATTTAAGTTCTTTTTGGTCTTGGTCTCTCCTCAAATATGGGCATGGCAGGGGTCCACCCTAAAATCTTCAAACTACTTCTCAAGAACCAGCAATTGTAGAAAGCTCAAAGTTTAGGAATAGGATCTTCGATAGATGAAGACTCGTATTTGTAAATTTGAGTACCCTACTTCAAAATATAAGGATATGGCAGTAACAAAATTAATTTTCATTATAGGAATCCGACTGAAGATCAAAGGGAAGGCGTCAGTCCACTGGCAGGAGGGTGACGATAGCTTCTCCGCAAAAGAGAAGTACTTTAAGAACGAAACTGTGCTTGTTGGACGCCTATGTACGAATAATAGTTGAGCTTGGTTAGATAGCTATATTTTCAATGCAATTTATACTACACGCAACCGCAAAAGAAGAAACGTCACTATAGAAAATACAAAATAATTCAATCCACGAGTGATAAACACGACTGAAACAGATATACATCATGTCTTCAGAACCCACATAACCAAATTTGAAATTACAAAACATTATCTGTTCATTTTGCTGAGAAACATGACTTTTAAGAATTCTAAAAATCGTCGTTTTCGAATCTCCGTAAGTAATGAGATAGAAGACTAAAAAAGGACCTTTTGTGGCTTATTTTATGACGTTCTACAGTAAAGAGTCGTCAACACATTTAAGTCCAAAAACATTAATTATGTCGAAAGCAAAATTCTACATATTTTTAATGTTAAGGTTAAATTACAGTCTGGCCACAAAAAAAAACGCATTTTGATCAAGTAATCTAGAGCGTGTCTAGAGCGTTGTGAGCTTTTCATGTTAGAGTCAGTTGTTGTTATAATGGGCTAACAATGTTTTAAAAACTGGTCAAAGTCTCAAAGGGTCAAATGTTTCATGTTTCCGAGGGAAAATATTTCATCAAAATCGGTTGACGAATAACGGAGATATGTCAAAATGGCCCCCATATATAAGTATGGCACTGCGATTAATCCTTAAGTGTAGATTCTGTTGACAATAGTACGTGCAAGGTAGGCTAAAAGTCACACTCACTTTTCCGGTTTCTATATCAGAGTGTAGACTTATTGCATACAGGGTAAGGACAACACTGTTACAAGTCGGGAAACAAGTCATTGCAAAAATTAAGCGAGAGCCAACCTTGAGTTGGGCGGCGGGTTGATAACCAATCAACTGATGACGTCACGTGCACAAGGTCTATACCACAGGAACTCGATATCGTAAGTAAAACATAGGTAAAACGTAGGTTAAACAAACCTACCCCCTCTCTTTACTCTATGTTATATAGGGGGTAGGTTTGTTTTACCTACGTTTTACTTACGATATCGAGTTCCTGTGGTCTAAACTCTGATGTATGACATTGCGGGTACCTCTTTACAAATCATGTCCCTATATAACACATTCAAAATAGATTTTCTCCTGCAACACATTTTGATTTTTACACTGTTGAAAATTTGGTGACGTAATTTTGTGTGGTTGAGTGAAGTTGATTTGTTGTAACATTGTTTTATTGTCAACGTGAGACTTCCAAAAGGATTTCATAACAACCTTCCGCATTAACATTGCCAGTGTTTTAACAATAACCTAGAATGTGCACTATTCTTTGGCAAATTGTCAAATCGAAATTCGCCAAATATTACCACTTGTAATATGTTTCAACTGAATTGTGTTATACTCTAGCCTAATAATATTCATAAACAGGCAAATTAGCTCACATCCGTAGATGTAATGTTACATAAGGAGAGATAACACAAGGATATCTGAGATTGTCTCATTTCAGTGTCGAGTCACTCCGAGGAGATGCATGCTGGCCGCCATGTTCACCCCTTCACGTTCCAGCTCCACACTCAGCTGCCGGCGTCGTTCGAGGGGGACCATGGGTATGTGCGATACACCGTCACGGCAACCATTGACAAACCAATGAAGTTTGACCACACCACCAAGAGGCCTTTCACCATCGTCCGTGGCCTCGATCTCAACCCTTTGATCTCTGCTGCCGTATGATGTGTTTCCTTCTCTTTTCTTTATTCAGTCAAAATATAAAACTCGTTTATAAAAAGTAAAACCGTTGTACCTCTTATCAACCCATAGTGATATATTCAATATCAGAAGGCACTTGAGTGAGAATTTCTATGTGTTAAACATTTCAGAATTTTTCTTTTTTTGTTCTTTTCCCATAAAACAATATTAAACAGACGTTTTTTAATAATGAATGGTGTACCATTCAAATCCGTGGCTGCACACATTATTGCAGGTTTGTGCATCGGACTATTTTTGGACCGGCATACCATACCACTGACTGAACATTGAAAGCAACAGGAAATGTTTTTAAAATAACATTTGGAAAATGTGTAGTCCATTTTGCATGATAATGAAGTTTGTTATATAGTTCTGAAAGTTGTATTAGTTGTTTATTTGGACACCATAATCAACAGGTTTGAGTTTTTGACGAGAACATTGTGCGAGCACGCACATCTGGAAGTGATGTCCCCAACGCACTAAGTACCAACAAACTGATGTCATTTATCATTATGAACTAGCAGTCTCTTGCGCAAATTACGGGATCCCTGGCCGCCCGTGCTGCTAGGAGGGCTTTATTTCTATCTCTACCCAGCAAATGTAGAACGTTTTTCAAATGTTTCCTGGAAATTTCCAATTAAAACGTTTTCGCAAAACATTTATAAAACGTTTATAACACATCTCTGGTAAAACTTTGTTAAAGGTTGCTATGAAACTTTACAGCAACATTGATAAGGAATGTTTTATTAACGCTATTAAAGATTTGGATTACCCAATACAAAGAACTTTCAATAGAAACAAATATATATGGTAGATTTCTCATGTCTACACTTCATTTATATCCAACAGACATCGGTTCAAGGAAGCAAATCGAAGCAGGTATGTTGCCTCTTCTGCGCCTCGGGGCCAATACGAGCTTTGTTCAGGCTGGATAGACGCGGCTACGTGCCGGGAGAGACCATTGTCATCAAGGCAGAGATTGACAACATGTCCAACAGGAAGATAAACTCATCGTCCGTTGTCATGAAGAAGGTGAGTTCTTGCTCTAAAACCTGTATAATTACTGTGTAAAAGGACATTTGAAAACGACAAGTGACATTATTTCGACTCGCATGGCGATAATTATATCAAGATTTTGATTAAAAATAACACTCTGACTCGAATAATTGTATAATTATTCATTTACAATTTCTCTTATGGTGTACCATTTCTTACATCTCTCTCCACAGATGTAATTCAATCATTCCTTCCCACGTTACCTCTGCTCTAATACCACGTACGTTCTCTTCTTTGAGCTAAGGAACTCTTTTACAACCAAGTGGTGAAAATTCGAAACGCGCCTTAAACTAGTTATTTCCTTCCCATCAAAATCTTTCCCACAGTGTACGTGGTACCGGTTGGAGCAATTAATGCTCAGACACAAAAACATGGCTTAAACCTTGGAAAAAAAAAATATATATGATTTTTGTAACGGTAAATTATTTGTAAATCCAAAATTTGCTTCACTCCGACATAATGCTATGTCACGCCTTGTCTCACACTCGCATTCCAGAATACAAAATTCCACGCGGAGAAGAATACCTGCACTACAAGTCAGATAGTGGCAGCGTTGAAACACGGGGAGATTCTGAAGGGGGAGACAGACTACTGGAATGGCGACCAGCTTGTGATTCCTCACGTCCCGCCATCTTTCCTTATTGGGTGTAAAATCATCGACGTTGATTATACCTTAGAAGTGAGTAACTGAGAGCATGTAGTTTACCCCCTTTTGATGAATCCTCTCCCACCCTCCCCCTAGTCTGTCATCCAGACCCTAGAGCAAAGTACCGGGTATTCAATTGACAACCAACCCAGTCTAGAAAATTATAGCAAGTCTAGATTACTCAGCTCTGAAATTAAGGCACCTTTAGGGCTCCATTTGGTATATCTATTTGAATTGTTTGTAAAATGTTGCTGGTAAGGAAAAAAATATTTCTGAAACTAAATGTTAGTCTAACCCTCCCCCCTCTCGCCTGTCACCCTAAACGTTCTGAGTGATTGAGAAGCATAGATAAAAGCCGCGAGTCTAAGACCAGTTTCTAATGGTTGATATACGGGCGTTATAGGCCTATACTGCATTTAGGGATATCGGATTCGAGATTGAATCACTATTGTGAACTAATCCAATTCTCTTATTTTAGCTGCGGGTGGATCCATCGGGACCTGCTTTTGACTTGGTCGTCCCCCTTCAAGTGATTGTGGGGACTGTCCCACTGCTACAAGTCATGTTCCAGTTTCCCCGAAGGTCGCAACAAATGGGTTGGCCCATGTTGATGTCCCGTCGTCAGGGGTACAACACGGGGGTGTATAACCCTGTCTACCTACAGGACGAGTCCATACCAACATCTCACACCAATATCTTGAACATGCGTGAGCGTCATTCTTTTGGTAACTCGTGGTCATCTTCATCAACGTAATGTTGGCAATTTGCCAGCGTTTCTAATCTAATCACAAAGAGGTACAGTTTGTCAATTCCGTAATTCTGAACATGTTTTTCCCATGTAGCATCCGATCGGCATCGTACATAGTTCGTGCGTTTGTCGTGTAAAGAAACGAGAAGGAAGAAGACAAAGGACACTCGCCGAGAAACTACATTCTCTTATTTTGAATGTCTGTGAACAGTACCATGACCTTGGAGCAGTGACAGATCCAGGAATTTTGGTTATACCAAGTTATTTGATATTATGGTATGGTCTGAATATGTAGCTTGTAACAGAGCATTCGGCCGTCATCGCCATCCAACACAGAGCAGCCAGGTTCTTCATGGGAGTAGACAAGTTCACTATTAATCTCAGTGTGAACGGGGACTAAGGGTGGATTCCCCCATAGTGCGACAGTGGTCTACCAACGACGTGTTTTTATTTGGGCAAAAAAAGATAATAAAGAAGAACTGGCATGGGTGAACAAAGTGCATGCTTATCTACGTGCTAATGGGATGAGTCATTTAACGGACAATATATCACTAGAGAACCTACTTGCAAGAACTATCACCCGTATTGCACTTGACAACTAAAAAAAACATGAGTGGCGAGAGAAGCTGGATTCAGATCCACCCACCAAGCGATCTGCTACTGGACTGAGCAACTTTCGGAACTATAGGCTGTGTAAGGAACGATACGAGACCAAACCCTACTGCCCCTGCCCAGAAGTCACAGGAGCGCCCTTGCTAAGTTTAGATGTGGGTACGTGGCGCCGCTCCGGGTTGAGACATTTTCTGAAAGATATTGTTTTAATTGGTTAGGTGAGGTTGAGGATGACATGCATGTCTTAATATTCTGCCCTGTTTACAAGGATATAAGTTTTGAATTTTGTGAGGTATGTTTCAGGAAACTTGCTCATTTTAACAGTTTATCATCTTTACAGAAGTTTTACACTATTCTAAGCGACCCCAAGTTTTCCTTTGACAGTGCCAGGACCTGTCAAAATATTTTAGATTTAAGAAGAAATATTGTATATAGTTAATATGTTTTTTTGTATATATATTTTATTGCTCTTTTATGTGCCTGCATGTTTGAGTATTTTATTGTTATATTGTCTCTCATAAATAGCTGAGCGATTGGATGTACTACACATGTGAGACGTTAATAAAATAATCTGTCTGTCTGTCTGCCTGCCTGCCCGTACGGACCGCTACTGTGACTGGGGACATGGGCCCTTCACTCCCCCGCATAGAGAGTTCCGACATTACTGTCACAGTTAACCATTCGACATAGGTACCAGACTTGCTGTTAAACACACTATTTTTCTTCACTGCAAACTTAAAATTTTCCCATAATGCCATTCGAGTTATCCACGCAACTAGTTAACGGGTTACTCAGACAATATCTTTCTTAACCCCCAGTACTACCGTAGTGAGTTGGAACGTATTATAAAATTTTATGAAACACAATGTATGCACCTTTAGTTAACCCCAGCTGACACGCCATACCAGGAAAGTTTGTTTCAAGCATTGAGTGGGGAGAGACAGAAGGCATTATAACATAATTGTATGTATGGGATGGGGGGATGAGGTTTAGCCAAACCAAGTTCTGTTCAGTGCAATCGCTCGTTAAAACATCATGCATTGAAATTCTGACCAAAACGTTGAAAAAATTTAGTGTCAAGTCTGAGAAGTCTGTGCATTATATAGATACATGAGAATAAGGGATTGTGCATTGTACATTTTATATATATAAAGTGGGACTTTCTTAAACTGCTTTGTTGCGTTAATAACGTTGCATAGCTGAAAGTCCAACCATGTTCCACACACACCATGCTGATCAGGTCCTAATGACCGAAACAGCTGGCTGCCCATGGTTATGCGGTTATATATATACACACACACACTCACACACACACATTTAAATCTTATACACTCATTCAAATCTATATATATATATATGGTTATGCGGTTATATATATATATATATATATATATATATATATATATATATATATATATATACACACACAAACACACACACATTTACATTTTATACACTCATTCACATTTTTACCAAAATGGTAATAACGAGTCAACAACAAATAAAGAATGTAAGCAGTGTACAGAGTGAAGCACTCATAAAATACCAGAATGATGTTGGAACTGTTGACATATACCCATCATGCTCAATCAGGGTATTTTTATTAGCACGAGTCCAAGAATCACCTGATTGTGTAACCAACTTTCGCAACGAATACTGTGTTTATACAATGCTAGTAATAATCTCATGAAATTGGGATTAGGTCTAACCTATTGGAAATATCTTAGTGTGTGTAGGGTTGCAAAACATTTAACCACTTCGGTACACTGACAATTCTGAAATAAAGCTTGCGTATATAAATGAACCGTACG
>OW388289.1:81914092-81962667 GCA_936450465.1 Gibbula magus | reverse complement strand
TATACGAAGCTATGCCAAGTCCTATAACTAACAACAACGCACAACATCCTCTTCAAGTGATAACAAATCAATCTCTTTCGCAGGCATTTACTTTTAAAAATTTCATATTCATAATCAAAAACTAGAGCTGTGTATAATGTCAATCAGCTTTTTCCTTTAGATATTTTTAACCCTCTTTTTAAAAAAACCTTTGTTGTATTGGCCATTTGAAATGATAATTTACTGTTTTTACTACCTTATTTCACACACTGTAAGGTGAATAAATAAAGAGATGGAGATTATAATGTAATATCATAGGCATCAAAGAGATCAGAAATTCCTTCGCAGTCGTCGAGGCCGAAGATGTAGTCATCAACATCAAGCGGAGGTTCGATGTGAACGAATGGAGACTCTAGATTCTGGTCCTCTGTTTGGAGAAGGAGACTCTGATTACAGTCGGCCGAAATGTCTTCATGCTCAATCAGGGCTGGCCGAGTCTTCATTTGACCTGTGAACAGAAGCATGGTTGTGGTGAGGA
The DNA here is from genome assembly GCA_936450465.1 of Gibbula magus. NCBI lineage: Eukaryota > Metazoa > Mollusca > Gastropoda > Trochida > Trochidae > Gibbula > Gibbula magus. The sequence continues at coordinate 81,962,150 of OW388289.1, read as the reverse complement.
ACTATTTAAATCATAGTCGTGACCTAAACCCATTCCAAACATGTTAATTTTCCTTGCTAGCGTACCAGCGCACACAATTAAAGTTTCGCTGCAGTGCTACTGCACGAACACAGAAGTTAACAAGCAGACAGAGTCGGCCATATCCCCCGCCTTTGGGAAAATTTATTGAAGAATAGTTGTTGAATAACAGTGACTATGAACCTTTTTTCAACTAAACACAACACACAAAATTTCAGCTCCTTAGACAAAGTGGTTCTGGAGAAGAAGACAAAATGCGAGAAGTTTACAGACGGCTGGACACCGTGCAATGCCATAAGCCCATCGGGCCTTTCAGGCACATCTACACATGATGATTGTTCCACACACCAAGTTTCGTTGAGATATGTCTTATAGTTTTCGAGTTCTGCTCCGGAAACGAAATTCTAGGTTACATTTCTATGGAAACGGTAAAAAAAATAACTCTAAGAAGTTGAAAACCCCAAAAGGCACATCTACACATGATGATTGTTCCACACACCAAGTTTCGTTGAGATATGTCTTATAGTTTTCGAGTTCTGTTCCGGAAACGAAATTCTAAGTTACATTTCCATGGAAACGGTCCAAAAAAAATAACTCGAAGAAGTTGAAAACCCCCAAAGGCACATCGACACATGATGATTGTTCCACACACCAAGTTTCGTTGAGATATGTCTTATGGTTTTCGAGTTCTGCTCCAGAAACAAAATTCTAAGTTACATTTCCATGGAAACGGTAAAAAAAAATAACTCGAAGAAGTTGAAAATCCAAAAAGGCACATCTAGACATGATGATTGTTCCACACACCAAGTTTTGTTGAGATATGTCTTATCGTTTTCGAGTTCTGCTCCGGAAACAAAATCGGGACGGACGGACGGACAGACTGAGCCCATTTCAAAATCCCCCCCAACTATGTTGGCAGGGGATAACAAAATGCAGCAAAGCTTAACTTAACCACTGAAGGAATTATGACTTGTGGGTGAAATATGACGAGACTTCTAATCATAATGTTGTCCAATACAAGCTAAACTCTCACCTTTAAAACTATCACACGACACTGAATCTTCAGACAGACTAAAGCACTCTTCTCCACTGCTGCCAGCACTAACTGTACACTTTGTTACACTGGAGCGGTCCGTGGACGTCACTTCCGTTGTACATGCCTCACTTGTTCCACTATCATTGCTGTTGTCTAGATCTCCCAACTCCTCCGGACAAAGGAACACTTCAATTGCACCCTTCTGACTCTTTAGCCATATCTGTATACTCTGGAAAATGGAAATATACAATATTGATGGATTGAAGTGTTGTTAATAGATAAGCTGGAACTTTTCAGACCCTTTACAATCCTGAAGTATCAGGCATAAAAACAATGTTTCAGTCCCTCTTGGAGAAGGATCTTCTAAATTCATTCTTCATCCCATTTTTCAAAATTCTTCGGCATCTAACTTCCAAAAACACCAAATTATGCAGAGGGGACTGTGTCAAATTTACATGCAACAAAAGGGTTTCAACCACCCATGTTTTGCCACATGTTTATGGATTTGAGTTTGTTTGCTGGACCTGTTACCAGAAATGACTAACAATATGGTTGCAACTGTTCAAAAGGTCACATTTATGGAATTATTTGATTTATTGCAAGATGGAATTTTAAACCGTAAAGCGATTGTCAGAAAAACTTCCAACACCAATGGAGGTAGGTAGTTGAGGGGGTAATTTTGGCCAATTGACGTGGGAGAATGCAATTTTGTTTAAATTCGGCGAGAGAAACTGACAATATTCCACACCTGTTCTGGATCCGGGACCTCCAGTCTAGTTTCGGGGGGAGCTTTGATGGCTATAACAGTTTGTTCATCTAACGAGCGTAGACTTCGGATATCTTGATACGTAACGTATGCCAATGTAAATAGAGTTAAGGAGCAAAACAAATTGTACAATGTACATCAGAATAAAACATTACGAAAGTCATTTTACAATTTTTCTTTAAATGAAAAGATCCCTGTTTATCAAGATTTAAAATCATGTAAACCTATCAATCAATCAAGCAAGCAAGCAATCATGTAGGCTTTCCCTTACTGAAATTCTGGCCTCAAAGCAAACATTTTTTTCAAGGAGTGGACACGCCCCTAACATATTAGGAACAAAAGAAACAGAAAAAAATTATTTTCAAAAATACCTAGAATGATTAATTAACAATTAATATGTGTACTAAGTGAATCAACAATCTGCTGTTATTAAGAAACACATCAAAGTAGCTCTATCACTAACGAAATCTATTGGTATCAACTATGAACAAAAACATCTTTCTTTGTACATTTGTTAAGGATATCTTGCATTTTCGGCATCTTCCGTCATATTCTTCAGCTGCCTTGTTGAGTTGGCTATTAAATCATCCAGCATGTTTTCCTTTGCTTCTAAATCAGCGACATCTGTCAAAATTAAATATCACATATTAAACAATGGTGACAAAATTTGAAAAGAAAGGATTATGCAAATTTGTATCCTCTCAATGAAGAAAATTCCATGATTTTGAAACTTCATTTTCTCTCCAGCAGTTACCCAAGTCAGTTGTTCCCATGGAACCTCTGTTTGAAATTGACCATATTTCTCACCTCTAGCACCTGTAGCAGGAAAGATTGTACTATGGGAGGTCTCCGTGCTTTCTATCCAATGAAATCAGGTTACATTGACCACGTTACTTCAAAGGTTTAGCCTTAGACTTATGAGAACACATTTATCCAGCATTTCTGTGTATAACAATGCAAAAGTGAGCACAGCTCACATACTCCCGCCTGTAGTTTAATCGCCTTCATACAGTATAAATATGATAAGGTGGAAAATATATTCTAGTCAATCATGTCAATGAATAACAATGATTGTTTTTAATGAAAAAATATTTTTAAATTATTTGAAACGTGGATTTTAGGCCAATGAAAGGACAACAATATCATACAGGTATGCAACATCCACAGTTAAGTTTTCATGTTATAGTTTCTTAGTTATGCTCCAGATATTACACAAATGACAAAATTTAAAAAATTATTTGGACCTTGGGAACCCTAAAAAGGATACAATAGCGCCATAAAGGTTATTTCCATACCAAATTTGAAGTTTAAAAGTCAAATAGTTTTTGAGATATGCTCTGGAAACGAGACAAAGTCCAAATTATTTGGACCCCTGAGTTGAGACCCTTAAAAGGCACAAAAGCACCATATGGGTTACTTCCATACCAAATTTGAAGTTTCCAAGGACACACGCACGGACAGACATACAGAGCTCTATATACCCCCGACTACGCATTTTTTTTTTTTTTTTTATAGCTTTTCATAGACGTAGGAGCCCCCCCAACTTTTGAACTGTTCCTACGCCTATGCTTTATAAATAGTCATTAGCAAACGATCACCTGTCGCTGATTGCACAACTAACTTTGAATGCAACCAATCAGGATTCTTTATTTCTAAGAAAATACTCCAGAAATGACTGAAGTAGCCTCTGTGGGGAGATAAATTCTTAAACTTACCTGAATGTAAATCGACCACCTCTGTACTTATTAAGGGAAGACCTTTTGTTGCTGCTATAGAATTTGTGGCCCCTCTGAAAGAGAAATACTAATTATTTAACTTCGTCAGGAATTTTAAAACAATAATTTAACAGCACCTCCAAGGTGGAGTACAACAGATATATGAATGAATTCACAAAAGAAAAGTTACTTATAATAGGGCAATTATGCATTAGAGCATTTTTTTGTATTGCACTAAATTGTGATATACTTCTGATCTGTATAGCATGACAGTTTATTTTCTGTACATTTCATTGTGAAAAACAAACGCATTCAGTTATTTCAAATACACATTTAATATGTGCGAATTGGAAATGCGTTGCAAAGCAACGTGAAATAGGACATAGGTACAGCAATTTTTACACGTTACATTTTAAAATGTTAAGATTTTCCCTTGATGACATATTTTTTATTTGAAGATTGCTAAACTAAAGCAATATGCCATAAGGGATATTTAATAAATAATTTTACTTTCATCAATTTGTCCAGCATTTCATCAAGTGTCCCTGTGCCTAAACATCTTGCCACATAACCTTACAAGGGTTCGAAATTAGCTTTATTCAGATAACCCATGGCTTGTGAAAAAGTTGAAGGGGTAATAAAATGTTTTAATAGGTAGTCCACATGGCTAGTTTGAATCTAAAGATATGATCCTGTAGACGCATTTGGCTAGCTCAAATGACTTTGGCACCGTCTAGGACTTAAGGAAATGAACCACCATCTAGTATAAAGGCTGAATGGCTAGTGCCTTGAAAAGGATCATTTCAAATTCTCAACCCCTGCTTACACTAAGAAGATCTTATCAATCAGGGTGCCATTCCTCAAAACACTTACAATTCATGGTAGCGTTACAATCAGTTTGTTACCTATGGGTACACTTGTTTTGCACTATACTGGGCTATGTCACGTGAGCAGTTTACCCGGGTGATCGGAACAGACGAAACAAATTAAGTTGATTTGGGTTAATGTTATGGCAACCATCAAAGCCAACTTAGTTGCGTTACTAACTAAAGTAACTATCAAACTTTTCTAAAGTGTTTGCGACAATGAAAAGGATATCTCAACAACGATAACCAATACATTACTTCTGCTAGAAATGTCTGCAACATGTCTGCCCGTTCATTTGAAACCGGGTCAACTGGGTTACCCCGGCAGGCGATATTGAACGACCACCCGCCTGAATCAAGTGCCTCGCCACTTAGCAACCGGGTTGCCGGCAAAAACGGGCGACCCTGGCGATAGCCCGGCTGGCAAATCAAGTCCACTCTATGTTAAAAGAATGGGATGATACATCATGGTACCATGGTTGAAAAGAACTGGCCCTTACATGACAAGAGAAATAAGGATTATATGAAATTACTTTTCAGCTTTCAACTTTGAATTAAAAATTTCATTTACATCGCCATGTATCAGTCTGCATTATTATTTCTTTTGATTGATTTTTCGGAGTAAAACTAATGGTTAAATATCCTGAGATATATATACCTGCATCTATCAGACATTTAGGCATTTAGAAGTTGAATATTATACATAAGAAAACAAGATTTTCTGGATAAACAGCCCTCAATGTTGCTACCAATTTGGGAGCATTTGCTCCCTATTTTTTCAATTTGCTCCCTGTAATTTTGAGTAAGGAGCACACATGCTCCTTGATAAAATTTGGGGTCAACTAAAAAAAGGACTGTTTCTTCACAAAAGAATACTCTTATCCATCACAAGATGGCATTGAATATTAGCTAACTTACAGTTTTCTACTTATATTCATTAATATATTCCCATAAGCAATCTAAAATTAAAATGTGCTCCTTGAAATTTTCTTTTGCTCCCAAAATTAATGTTAGGAGCGTGTCCGCTCCTTGAAAATTTTTTTTACTTTGAGGCCTGATAAACTTCTTTATGCATTCCCAATGAAAAAGCTATCCAGAAACCTCGTTTCCTTATGTGTGACATCTAATTTAGATCACAATCAAACTGACAATGACTTACTTCCACTGAATATTATTTTTCGATTTTTTCTGAATTAAATTAATTCCCTCCAGGACATTTGTAATATCGTATATTCTTCTTTTCTGTACTTCCAGTTCTTCTGCTGCCTTGTTTAGATCAACAACCTGTCAAAGAGAAGAATAATAAATTGTGACAAAAGATCCAATTTCTTCTGTCCTCAGAGGCTTTAACACAAAGACATTTACAGAATTGTTCTATCAATGGCAATATTATATTCAATATATGCTACATCCTGCTCCACCGTGGTATTTGAAACTGCACGGCTACTTCCATCCCGTGATTGCTATTTTACTCAGTCTGATTAAAATCAACGGTTTTCCGTGGAATGAAAATTGCAAAGTAGTGCATCTACCGGGATACGAACTCATTCGTAGGTTCCACGCCAAACCGTCTTATAATAGCCCGTAGACTTGCGTGTTCGAGCACAATTTAGGTAGCCAATCAAAAGACGCCCAACAAGTGCTTTCTGTGCGAGAGGCTAGGGACAGATAACTCCAAACAGCTATGCTTTGGTCTATTCCGAATGCTTTCAAAACAGTGACCATTTATAAACTGCGTTGTAACTGGTCAGCTATTTGACTGGTCTTTGGCTGTTCTAAACTGCTTCGGAACATTTGCCTGTACGGGGAGGAATCTACAGAACCTGTTCGTATCCCGGTAGATGCATACTTTTGCAAATTTTATTCCTCGGAACAAGGTCGATTTTAATCAGACTGACTAAAAACATAACTTCTCACACACGATTCCTTGGGACAGTAAAGGAGGCGTTGTTTTTTCATTCTCTGCAGGGATAATTTGAGCAACAAGTCAAAAGAGAGGACAGATCACATAACCCGGCTGGTAGTTGTCATGTTATTGACAATAATTTTAGTTGGACACTCTGAAGCTGTTACCAATAGGAACAAAACCTCAGAGGTAAAATGCCTATCAAATATAAGTTTCCAAGTCCTATCAAACAAAGTCTGAAAACTTTTGCTGTTTTCTGTAAAAATCATTTGCAACCTGTGAGTTGAAACCCCATAAAACACATCACTAGATAGAAACTACAAATTTGGTATGGAAACAGCCAAACCCAAGTCATAGTTTTGGGGTGAGATGAGGAGAGTTATTGTTTAATGCACCTTTCAAGAGTATTTCACTTATATCATGGCTGCTAGTGTTAGTGCAGGGAGAAAGCCTGCAACACCATGATAGCTATTCATTGTGATGAAACCTCCGAGGATCGGCTGGAACTAGCGAACTATGGGTTGCACTGCGCTGAAATTCAGTGTAGCATTGCACCCAAACCTTATTGCATCTAAAACTACAGCAGACAAAGTTGTTGAGCCATTGACAGGATCATATATTTTATAAATTTAAGAGCAAACACACAGAGCGCTATATAGTGCACCGGACTACGTCGTAAAGGATATATTTAGTCTGCAACAACACAAGTCTAATTTAGAACAAAAATATGAGCGGGATTAAACTCCCTCTCATGCAGATAAGAGGAGTGACTGAAAATAATGACTGAGTGAATAGGGACTGAGGAATAGCGTTGCTTTAAAAGTACAATTCTCGATAGTACCCACTATAATTTCTTTTATAAGGAGCTATGAATGTGATTGCTAAAAGTTGACTCAACTCACCCCATCAGGAGCAGTCCGTAACAATCCTACAAACTTCTTCGTTAGTAAGCCCAGCGACGTGTCGTACCTCGTCTTCTCTAGCGGCGACCTCGCACCTGCGGAACAAACACTCATTGAACACACTAACAAAACACTGTTATTTTATGTCTCTTCAATTCATCTGTTATGCCTTAATAGGGTTTAGGTATTTCCATGATTTAGTTTTTTATGTAATTTTAACACTGTTTACATGACAGTTTACTTAACCAATGCATAATCATTATCTTACATGGACGGTACCTATTTCCAACAGTATTCCATAGTACAAGTCTTGGACTGTTTAATAAAACAATTCTTATTTTGATTTCTCAGTACGTCAAGCGTGTTAATATTTATCTTGCTCACTTCGTGCTCTTGGACTTGATTCAGACGGATGTCGACCTCTCCTCTTACAACTTTTGGGAGTCTTAAATCCATCAGGCTCTAGTTCAAGCTTTCGCTTTGCCTGAAAATACCAATAAATCATATTAAATATTCAAATGAAAAATAAAAATAGACATAACTACAATTCTTTCATTCAAGGACAAAGAAAGTTGTTAAACTTTTTGTTAGCATTTATTAAAACAATAATACAGTAGTGAATATTTATACATATTTAGTTTTTCTTTCTACAGTTAACAAAACCATACAAACCTCTTTAACCTCTTTGACGTTGTCCCTTAATTTTGGACTATTGCATTTTAGTGCCTTCACTTATCTCCAAATGGAATTTTAAATTGACATGTTAAACTAAATAGACCATAGATTAATTAATATGACTAGATACCTTTTAGTTTCTTAATAGGTATCTTCATGGACAAAATCCCAACTTTTCAAAACTTATTCCACTTTCATCATTAAATCATTTTTAATGTAACTTTATTATGGAAATTTCAATTGCTAGTAGAGAACTTCATGACATTGTTAATTCCCATATCCCTAGATTTAAGATTTGAGCAATTCAACTGAAGGCACATAAGCAATTTTATAAACAGCCTGTAGACACTCAACAGAACTTTTACATCATTAGGCCTTCTGAGCATTTATAAACTATAAATTATGTTTATACTTATAAATGGGGAAAAAATTAATATCAAAGTTCACATAAAAACTGTTGCAACAGACAATTTACTGACTGTGACACAAAAATGTTAAACTTATTTACTCGTAAATACACATAGGTCCCGGTGGCCCAAAGGGGGAAACAAAGACCCTGGCCTTGGATGATGGGCGGTGCCTCTGGTAAAGTTACTACAGCATATGCAAAAAATAAGCGTGCATTTTTTCCAAAAATGCATGCATGTTTACCTGTGGTCTAACTATTGAGGGTTTCATGGGGGACGGGCTAAAATTGGGTCCTTGAGGTGTGTATCCACCCCCTTCAGTTTTCACATGAAACAGTCCTAGTTCCCCAGAAGCCAACATCTTGTTTGCACTCGATGGATGTTTATAAATACTTGTCAAGTTCATAATTTGAGGGGACCTGGCTTCCAAATCAGGTTCCTGTTTCACAACAACAGGATAAGCCTGTTTGGTCACAAGGGTCTGTTTTCGTGGCATATTTTGCACTTTCTTCAATAATTTAAAGGTCAATCCGGTCCGATCTGAAAGTTTTTAACTTCCGAGTAGGGGTACACATCAAACACAAAATAAATATCCATCCATGTTGCAAAGTCCGAAATAAGTTAAGAAACTGGTGTAATAAGATCCAAAGTGTGCATATATTGCTCAAAATAGTCCGATTAGTGTAGATAAGCGAGCCGATGAGACAGATTGCTCGGATGGTTGTAAGCAGTTTCTAGGCCTTCAGCCTCACTGTGGATCACAACAAAGCACAGAGTAGTTGGCGCGAAATCGTATTTCCCGCGATCTGACATCACGTGAAGGCTCCCAGGAAGGTGGATATTTAATCGACTGTAAATCGGATTACATTCTGGACATAAAGAAGGCAATTAAATCGTATGCTATTGTCATGTATACCCCTGTGTATGTAATTTTAATTGTTGCTCACACATTAGGGTTGTTAATGAATAGAAAGATAATTACAACAAAACTTCCTTTCTTAGTGTATCATTTATGCAGAATTAGGGCCAACTCATTCATTCTCTCGGGCTTTGAAACGACATCAACAAACATTCTTGACGCGATCACTACTTGAATTAAGAATCAATTCATTCGATTTTAAGGGAAACAAAGCAATCCCAAAGCTGACAAACTTTATTGCCGACTTCATCGAAAAACTCAACATTGTCATAATGTGCACAACTATAAATATTGGGCCATACTCTAGCCTTTAAAAACAAACTTTTCATCACATGAAATGGGGTCAGATACAAACACATAATAATAGATTATATTATGAATAAACAATACTTCACATATCTAACATTACGTAGATGATCACTTGCATGTAGGCCTAGATAAAGTCAACAACAAAAAAACGTTATATAATATATATAATAATAATTAACATAAGATAACGTAACAGAGGAATACAAATAACATCAGATGTTTAAAAGTTTCATATTTGAGCAGCCTAGCTAGTCTCACTGACGCATATATGCTTTACTTACACACAGTCATAGGCCTACTTTTTATGATAACTTTCTTCATTTTATTATGTTTTATGAATGCATTTAGCTTTTTTTTTTTATCTTAACACTAACACTTAGGCCTACCTATAGTTTACATCAAAACCAGTCTGATCAAAATAAACAAAAGGCTCCGTCTTAATGCAACCATAGGCCTACGTTGACAATAGTAGATAGAAAAAATAGAATGATAATATAATATTATCTGTATATGCCCCTTCTTATAAAGATAGACATGCCTCCCAGTATAACTCAATTAAACAATTAGCCTAAGTTTATACGTATTTCAATACATTAAAAAAAGAAAACTTAGGAAACTAGATTTTAATAGGTCTACACATGGCCATGGAACAAACAAACGTTGTCCATAAATGCTTTCTTTATACCACCACAGTGTGTAAATTAATCCGTCTAATAATCTAAATAGGCTCAATAGATTTCAGAGGCGTCTTTGTATGTCATTTTCATTTCATTTTCAAATGTATATATTTTCAAACAAAAAAATCATTTCATAGACTCAACGTTAGTCTAACTTTATATCACAGATTAACCATACACAGGAAATATTCCAAATAAACGAGCCACTATTACGTCATAGTCTAACGCTCCGTGGATGCATTTAGCCTCGGGCTTGTGGATCGGTCCGGATTAAAGTGTAGGCCTACTAGACTGTGGCAAAGAGAGATTCTGTTCAAAGTTTTGACACTTTCCCAGTAATCCCTACGTCATGTTGACACTTATACTTTCCTCGCACTAATTTGAACTAGTGAGATTCCTCTTCCATTAATTACAACTAGTAGGCCTAGTCTATAATTTTGGCTACGAAGGAGTGAATATTGTTATGTGATGAGATGAAAACCAAATCCAGACTGTTTTGCGTGTATATAATCTTTTCTAACTAAATGTTAATTATATGCCTCGCAAATACATTAAATAAAAACATGAAATTTGGACAGATAGGCCTACCTTTGAGGACAGATTTAAAAAAAAAACCACCCAGGCATATCTGGTCTCCATGCGCTGTTCATTTTATTGCATAAAAACTTAAACTGGACAAAACCACCAATCACTATACAACTAGCCTATCCCTCGTGAAAGTTTAAAGCTTGTGAAAACTATTTTTATACTGAATTTTGAATGTTGGAATTTAGAAATCGAAGGATATATAAATTATAAAGGGAGTTGTGATAAGTCTCTAATTCAAGGTGTCGATAATGCAGAATTGTCCATATTTCTAGACTGAATCGGGTTCCTGGATCTATTCAAACGTCACGGTCTCTTGGCTATACAAGACTAAAACTAAGTCTTTGAAATTATTTTTGTTATATTCCTGGTAGTCAAACATTAGACGCTGAAATGAATATTTTGTAAATTTCAAAATTTGAAAGAATAACAAAATATTATAAAAAGGAGCTTCTGAGATGTGTTCATTTTCATTAAACTGGGCTTTTGTAGTCTTGTTGTAGACTTGCGTAGGCTCTTTAAAAATTAAGAGGTCTGGATGACAGACTATAGGCCTATATATGTTCCTGGGATTACAATTGTATTCAGTTGAGTCTAGACTTGTTGAATGCTGAACTAGACTGCATCAAATACTTGTATTTCATAAACATTTTCAGCCATGGAGCATGGCGAGGACTCAACCACATGCAGGTGAAGTTTAGCGCAAATATGTTGCGCAACAGAGATGAACGACCAGGTTTCCCAATAATCACTTCGTTCGCACACAGGGAAACTGGCCGTGACTCAACTATTAAAGCGTGGCGGATTGTAACAGACCACTGACCACTGACAGTGTAATCAATCATTGTGAGTACACGGTCAAGGTCGTGATAGAATGTAAGCCATTTGTTTATTTGTTGATAATGAGTAGGCCTATTCTCAAACAACATCCGTTTTTATTTGGTTGTCATTTTTTTACGAAGATTTAAATATTTCATCCCAGATTGTTTTATTTTCTTTGACGTTTAAACACAGTCTGATTAAAATCGACGGTTTTCAGAAGAATACAAATTATAAAATAATACATCTACCGGGATACGTACAGATTCTGTAGATTCCTCGCCACTATGTAACCTATGCAATGAGTATGTTAATATCAATCACATTTATGAAATTAATTTTTTGATTGAACGTCTGAATTATAGTTAATGCATAATTTTTATCATCATCATCATCATCATCATCATCATCATAATCATCATTTTTATCCTCATATAATCATCAAAGACAATATCACCATTCTTGATTAAGAGCAACATCATCGTCATTGTCTTGAATATGTTCACGTCCTGTTTTCTCAAAATCAGAATTCTTTAATAAATGTTCTTATTTTGACCCAAGGACTATAGGTCGTTAGACAAACACGTGACCCTTTTGGTCATTATCTACTTTCATTATCAATTCAGAAGTGATTATACAAGCAAGACACTGTAAACTAGATTAAGTATAGTCAATATCAAATTGAACTTTACAATCTTTATAACTATATATATCATAAGAACAGGAAGATGAGGATTTGCAATACAAACATGAGGGTGAGTAAGTAGATAAACAACTTACTCCCCCTCATGTTTGTATTGCAAATCTTTATTGTATACCATTCTCGTGCTTCACCCCCATCATGTTTGTATTACAAATCCCCATTGTATACCCTTCTCATGCATGTTAATCTCCCTGATTGAGTTTCCTCACCATTGTTTTGTTTGCTATATAAATGTACCATAGTTTGTTATTTCCTTACATTCCACTTGATGAAGGAGTGAGTATGTACTCCGAAACGTCGTGTATTTTCACATTAAAGAAGTTGTTATCCAGAAATTCCTCCTGTTCTTATAAGTATACCACTTCTAAATGCCCTTCAAAGACCCACAGTACCTGGCCAAAAGTGAGTCATCAAAGCTGAAATCCCATAGACTTAACCATGTGAAGAATAATTTTCATAAATAGAGAAGAAGTGCTTTTAATTTTTACTTATTGTACATAGCAAGGAAATCATCTCTGCTATACGATCATTATTACCTTTTATCTTTCCGTCGATTAGTTTTTGAATGACAACTGATTAAGCGACACCTGTACAGCTTTTTATACAGCTGCTCCATAGACCGCCATGTTAAACATGATAAGTATGCCGTTATTTTCTGACTTTTTTTGTTAAAATAGCTGCAGTTTTCTTAATTGTCATCTGAATATATAATGTAAATTATGGATATGTAGCTGAGATGATTTCTCAACTTGTAGATACCTTTTGTAAGCAATTCAGCCAATAATTAATTAATGTAAATTATTCTCGCAACGGTTAATTAACATGAAAGTCTATGGGAATTTCAGTTTTGACGACTCACTTTTGGCCAGGTACTGTATATATATCATCATGATTCATATTTAGGTCAACCGATTTTCACGTTACGAAACGATGCATGCGATTAAATATCTATCACACATATAGTGTTATAAACTTGAAGTCACGTTGTCAATCAAAGGATATTTTTAAAATCAGCTTCTCTTCTCACATTTTAATATCTTCTTTGGTACTTCTTTTCGTATTCTTCCAACAAATATGTTTTTCCTTTTCTTTAAACGTTCGATTTCTTTCTTTTTTTTACTATAAACATTTTTGGCCCATTATTTCCTGCAATTTTTCACTTTTCTGTTATTCTCTCTAATTGCCCCCCCCCCCCCCCCCCCCCCCCCCCCCTGGATCCGCCCTTGGAAACCTATCTAATCTTCTGCTCCAGCATGATATCCAAAACAAATTGTTAACACTCTTGAACATTTACATTTTGAAGCATAACTATTTAATTGTTTAAACCCTGATTAGATATAGAGCCAATGCTCTATATATTTTTAAAATATTGTCAGAGACCACAAAACTTGTCTCTGATATTGTGTTCATCCTTAAATTGGTAATATACATGTATGCAGAGACCATAACATATTTTATTTTATGGTCTCTGATGTATGTTACAACCCTTATATTTTGACTCTATCCATACTACAGATTGTGTTTGCATAATCGGTGTAGTTATAATGTGTATAGTTTTACACGAAAGGAGGGTGCAATAAATAACTTCTTTAACATTTAGTTTCACGAAAACCTGTTGCTTATGCATGTCATCGAAACAAATTCAACGCATGCGTACTGGATGCAGTGGCCCAGAATCTGTATTTATATGATGTTATGCCCTGACCCTTTCTCCACTGACCCGACACAACTGACCCTGATCTCGGCACCTGTTCCCCATGACCGGGGATATGGCGGGAAAATATCTAGACTTTAGTTGAGTCAACGAAACGTATTCAGGACCATACTTGTGTAACTGCAATCAGGGGCTCTATAAACAATTGGAGAGTGTTTACTGCAATCAAGAACTAGATAAAACCGAAATATAAGAATGGAATAAAGTATACATAATTCAATCATATCACAGCATGAGTTAATGAAAATTAATATAAACTACTATAAACCATTAAAAGCTGTATTAAGTCTATGCTTGTCGATGTTTATTTGCTTAAGCAGCTCATATTTTCCCACGGACGTGTTTATGGAGATGTCGTGAATGAGAAGACAGGCATTCTATAGTCTATACGTATTGAATGACCATGGGGATTATCCTTCTTTGTGTTTTCAATGGTTTCATCTCTGTTTATTTCTCTTCATTTCTTGATAACTGGTGCGTATCTTTGCAGACGTACACTACTGAGAATACTAAAATCCGTGTCATGTAACATTTGAGAGTTACTGGGATGCGGAGTATGAGTCATTGTGTGGGTATGGGAATCCATTCGAGTGAAATAAGTCAAATTCAAGAATTAAAGTCAAACAATGTAAAATGGGGAAATGCATTTTCTTTCAACATAGGTCTATCAGGTACTTGCAAACTTTCTGGTCACTTTTAACAATGTAGTCTTGTTGACCAAAAAGGGCATTAGAAGAGGAAAACAAATGAAAAGTAAGATAACAACCTCTTTATTGTGAACATACACGTTAAAAGCGTTTCTAATCGTATGCTTACTCCTTCATCTCTTTTTGACTTCTCGATGAATTAAGTAAGTAATTAAGCCATTAACTCCGAAACGTTGCGTATGTTTACAATAAAGAAGTTGTTATCTAGGAAATGCTTTTGTAATTCACCTTCCAATAGCTTTCCCTTTCATTTATTCATTCATTCATTTTAATTCCTTTATCCTTTTACATCAACATGTCCTTTCATCAGAGCCTGTCACCTTCACATTAATGGCGCTGTGGCACGTTTTTTGGGCATATTTTGTTTTCTCAAATTTGCTATTTATCAGTAAAGTTTATGTCATAAATTGTAAAGTTACTGTATAGAGGGTAAACATTCTCATTACACGACCCGATAAGCTGCATCCATAGAAAACGGTTATAAATCCGTATTGAAAGAAAATGGTGCGACGCATAAAGCGACAGGGGTGTGGAACTCTTCAGTGTGAGATTAGGTCTTATGCGTTTTTGAGAAGCATGATAGTTGATCATTTCATCATCGTGCCATAATTAAAACTCTACTCTGAATGGTTATTTATTAATTGAGCTACCTTCGAGAGGCCATTTTAATGTGAACACATTAAAATGGTCGCTCTAAGGGAAATGGATTCGCATGGCAACCGTGTACACTTGTTTTGCAACTTTGTATTGATCGAGGAGTTTTATTAAGCCATTGGTAACACTTATTTACCATTTATTGAGATCACTTTATGTCAGTAGAACGGCGTGCTACAGCGCCTTTAAATAAAAGCCAAATCAATTAAGTGTCTCTCAAGTTAAGACGTTTAATATATTGAAAATAAAGAGAGAAATATCTCTTTCATATTGTTATTCAAATCCTTTATAGCCCTTCTGTATGCACATGGCAATATCACTGCCCATCAAATGTACACACTTCAAAGGAAAGACGACCGAGAGGGATATACTAATGTATTTATTTTGGACGGCTTATGTCCATTTTATGTTTTATTATGTATCCCCTCAAACCCTGACTGGGGTTGATCCATGAAGATACATCATACTTATCACCTTGTGTATAGTACACAATAAACTCTTTATTGTTCGACCCATTTTACGATGTGATACAGAGCCCTGATTTCTCCTATAAACTGTGAGGTAAGGGGGATAGCGACCCCCATCAAAATAACAATGCTCTATTCGAACCCTTGGGGCAGAAACAATTTATATAGGGATGCTTTAACATGCATGCCCTTAGGCACGTAAGCATTGTTTATACCTACTTGCATTTAGCTATCGGTCATGCAGTTTCAATTTAATACATTTGATCCGTGGTTACAAAGTCATCACAATTGCACACATTAACAAAACATTTTTGTATGTATGCAATCATTAATTGTTGTTAGATACCAGAAGGAGGACACGGATCCGTGTATTGGCGAACTATTCAATTTTACCTTTTCGTTTGTTTTTAAATAATGTATTAATTAGCAGTTTAATACGCATTACGAAATTGTAATTTTAAAATTGCAATATGTTTTGATTCTTCAGAATACGGAATTAATTAAGATTTCTCGAGAAATCTTCTATTATTATGAAGGATAAATAATATATTTTTGAATTTGTACTGGATGTTGTGAATTTAAAGTAGTATTAACGTCTTTTGAGACTGATATCATTTTAATCCCCAGGAATCTAATATTGGGGGCATCATTGTCCGTATGTCTCACTGTCGGTTTGTCTCCAGTGACAAGTGGACCCCTTTTGCCGAGACATTTCAAATGAGGTCACAATTGGTTACCTTGTGACCTTGAACTTGGGCCATAACCTTAATTGGTTAGTGATAAGCCATTGATACCTCCAGATACAGTCCCAATGTGTTACCTTCTTAACGAGGATGCCGACTGTACAAGGGCCAAAAGAATGAGGTCTTCGAAAATGTGGAACCAGCTAGACAACAGCAGTGATTCAGATCAGAATGTGTTTGTTACTCAAATCAAAACCATGTTTTCACTATTTATTCTCACAGCATTACCGGCCTAACTTGCAAGTCCAATTGCTAACAAGCCATTGCCCCGAAATCCTTACATTGTCGTATCAGTTGAACTTCGACCCCTAACCCTTGACTCCGTGTTGCCAAATGATCCTATTCAAATGTTTAAGCTAAACACATAAGTTAGCTTTAAGTCGTTGTTTAAATACACAGTAGCCGGGGAAGCGTATAGCCAAGGATTTAGATAATATCTATATCCTTGGTAAAGCCAATGCATACGAAACGGCGTATATAAGCGGTTTTGCCAAAGTGAACCAATCGTACACCCTGTCGAAACAGATCATGTCACAAGTAGGACCTACATTTCATTAAACAATAATAAAGAATGATAATTCGGATTTCCCCACAAAGTTTGAGAGAAATATTTTAATTTATTATAGTTAATATCAATTAGATAAAATGGAAAAATATTTATAACAAAATACTATTGAATTATCTCGTGTTTGTGTCTGATAACTCTTGTCTTACTCAATGCCGATTTAGTTCATACTATTTTAACTTTACCTGTCTCGAAACACGATACCCCATTGAAAGGAAGTAAAACTACTACCATTACCAGAGACTCCTTTGTAATATTCAAAATGATGCAGGGATCCAGACTTATATTGATATATTTTCTAGACTTGAGCAGGCTCTTGAGTGTTTCCTGCTCTGTGTCTTAGAGACGAACTAGGCCCATGATGAGGCATCCTCGATAATTAAAAACAAGAATTTATATTACATATCAAAGTAAACGTTTCGATAAATCTATACATACGTGTGCATAAGATGTACGTATATATTGATTGTCAAGGATGTTGGGGAGGTCAATAGATAATGATTCCCTAATCTAATAATAGAACCACGCAAGAAAGGGGCCACGCGGACCCGTCCGGGGACAGATGTTAAAGGAGTTCAAGGGATGGAGGGAGTACAATAGGACAGTCGTGCGAGCACCTGTTACTGCGGGCACATCAGTCAATGGATACCGTTCATTGAAGTATGCATGGTGCATTAAGTGCTTGTTAAGGGCCGGTACACAAACTCACCAACTATGCGTATGGACACGACTATGGGAAATGTTCATTGTCATTGCCAGAATAAAAAAATCATATAAAGGGCTGGTGATAAAATGCGTAAGTTTAATATCAAGGATTTCAAGAGTGTGTTGGATCAAATCTCGACGGTAAAGACCCAGAGATGACCAGCAACAATTCAACAGTTGGTGTGTAGTTCATCTGGACAGATGTTAGCGAGACCAAGGATTTATTCTATCTATCAAGACAAATTTAAAAGATGCTAACAGTTATTTGACTTCTCACAATACGCAGTGCGATAAACAACAGGTGGAACAAGTCTTTTGGAAGAATTGAAGACGTGTGACTGTCCATGTGCAGGGAAGATCAAGCCAAATTCACTGTCAATTACAGTTTGCAACCGGTGACCAATCCCTCATAGCATGATATAAGCTTGGAAACTCACGATATTGTATTAACAATGGGTTTTTATATAGCGCTGTAGCCGTATAGTATGACAGAAGTCTATGAGCAATATTATGAATTACAGCATATGCATACTTGAAGATTATCAAATCAGTTAAATCAGTTAATAACATCTATAAACATATCACGAAATACTGAGGCTATGATAAAACCTTGAAAATAGCGAACATGAGTTTTATTTTAAAACAATCAATAAGGATTATGACATATTAATGTCATGAGGATAATTATTCCAAAGCCGATTTTCTGAATGATTTATGTCCATAACTGATGAGATTAGACGTTGGTCGAGATTCAGATATTTGGAACGAAGAAGGAACGAAGTATTGAAACACGTTAATTGGACGATGTCTACTCACACATGCGCACTGATGTGTACACAGTAATGATTTATCATTGTCTACAGCTATTTTTCTGTTTTAATTGCATGGTGTTTATATCTGAATTTATCATATTTCATGTCTGATTGATATTAAAGATACTCTGATTTTTTGTCACAAATTTCGTTGAACGAAGGCACTTGAATTGTTTACATCCACGGTCTCGATTTTGTTTAAATATTTTGTATAAAGAAATGCAAAGATTCTTTTAAATTCGCAAATAGAAATGAAAACTTTTAATCGTGACAACCAATTAAATAGTTCAGAATTGAATTGAATCGAATGAATTTATTATTGTGGCGCGGGCAAAGTACTATAAATCATCAGCTTGTTCAAGCATGGATAAACGTGATGTTACGGTTACACCTTATAAGTCCACAGATTACTTTTATAATAATAAGAATGTTGAGATATGTTTGGAAATTTTCAAAGGTTCGTAGAAAAAATTCAAAGATTGTGTTATGATTTTTCTCAAACAATCGGCAATTGAACAGACATCAAAAGTGCCGTTACAGCGGTTCCACGTGTCCAAAGTAATTCAATCGTATCGGGTTCAATGGCCCCTTTTTGCAGCTGGTAACCCCCCACGTGCCGCTACTCTCGCGTACCGCGTCTACTGAAGCGTTGTCATTGTGGTGCGGTAGCGTCTGACAATATTTCTTTATAAATGTGCGGGTAGCGGTATTTCGAGGTCTTTGGTAAATTAAAAATGGGAGTCTGGTCCCAACTTGATGATGACGTGTCGACCCAGGTGCACGTGCGGGGACGCTGGGTCGTGCGTTCACCTGTGGCAGATTGGGATATGTGCGCGTGGGTCGACATAAAGGGGAGGGGAATTTGGCGGGAAAGGAGCGTGCATTTCAGGGAACTGTCGGAATGCGTGAACCTAAACCGCTCCTTCGGCAATGTGCAATGAGTTTTATACTGTTTTTTTTATAGCGAATCATATCCCTCGAATATTTCAAATTGCAAATCAAAACATGAAGGTTGAAAATTGACAAAATGTTTTTTTCTCGGTGCATGTGTCTGGAGAAAAAAAAATCAATATTAAAACTGCGAACTGCACGTTAAAATGTATGTCCTTTGGTTAGCGTTGCTATCGCGTCCACTTAGACGCTTCACTTCTAACCTTGAGTATAAAATCTAGAAACATATAAAGTGGTTCGTGCAATAAAAGTACATGAAGTCAAATGTCATATATATAGTGTATGATTCATGGAGTAGCATTCAGTCATTTGATTTTTTTCAAATTTAATATACTCATGGTAAAAATGGTTGACACCCCCTAATAGTTACAGGAATGAAATGTTATATAAACAACGTAACGTACCAGTTTCGATTATTTTTTGGGTAAAACATGTAACTGCTGGTATCTTTTTGTGAATAGTGTCCTTGAGCATTTGCTATTTCTCCACTTATACTTTAAAATATCAAAGAAAGGGAAACATCAGAAAATGAAATTTAGTCAAAAGAGTTCATTCCTTATGTCCTGAGATCTTGGCATTGGTACATTGTTACAGTGTTTGAATGTTCTCATTTCGGTGAAAATAAATAAGTGAAAGTTGCATTTGAATAAAAAATTCTACTGAATTTTCATCTTCTCCTGTAGGCTGAAAACTTATATAGGCACCAATTGAAGATTTGGGATAGATTTAGAAATAGGGGTCAAAGGGGTTACAATCTAAACAAATCTATCTCAATTTCTTCTCCAGTACAAAAAGCTCTAGAAAGCTGAAATGTTGTGTCGTACTCCTTAGCCAATGGCGATTCTAAATTTCAGATTTGGCGATTCTGTGGCCTCAAATATAGGCAACAGGGGTCATGATCGAAAGACCTATTTTCATCTTCTTCTCCATTACGTAAGCTACCTGAAATTTATTGTGCCTATGATAAATACCTTTTTTACTTATTTATTTTATTATTTAAAGCTTGGTGAGCTACATAGTCAATGGCTCTGTTTTTCTTTTTTAAACTGCTAGATTATCAGACAACTTTTGATGGTGCAAAAACGTGGGGGTGCTTAACTTTTTACTATGTGTATTGATAGACAACCAAGATACATTTTGATATGCTGTCATGTGCAGAATAGTTGACGTGCAAATTATACATAATCAACAAAACCTGTGATCCAATGAATTGTAGTTTGAGAAACAGTGCGAATTGTTTTACGATCCTAAGAATCGCGAGTTCTATAAACCTTATATATGTGCTTCACTTCAGAGACTGGCCGACAGATTGTGTCAATTGGTAAGCGCCTTTGTGTAACCTTGCCTAATTTATTGCATTGATTCTAGGCGGGAATTGCGAAATGTAGTTTTGTTAGGACTTCAAGCAATTGACTCTGCAGCTCATCAGTTTTTTACATGACGTATCATCTGAGGTTTGAAGACTTGACACATTGAGGTTGGAATTTCAAGGTGATTAATGTGTAATGAATCGTCACAAAAATACAATAATTGTCTGCTGGTTAGGGTATGTCTTAGTAGTTTACTCAAGACTTTCACACGAGATTTCAGCATCCTTGTGTTCTGTAGTGACCTCTATATGGCTCGGACATGACATGCATACATAGCAGTTTGAGACTACCTTACTCCCCCTTACCCTCACAGTGACCACACAGTGACCACACATGCACCATTACAGTCTGGTTAAAATCGACGGTTTTCCGTGGAATAAAAATTGCAAAATTAAAAATTGCAAAATAGTGCATCTACCGGGATACGAACTCGTATCGTTCGTAGGTGGTTTCCGAGGAATCTACAGAACCTGTTCGTATCCCGGTAGATGCAAACTTTTGCAAATTTTATTTCTCGGAACAAGGTCGATTTTAATCAGACTGGCACCATTATGTAGTCTGACTGACCTACTTACGATAAAAAGCAGAGATGTTATTTGGAAATATTTAGTTTGTTATTTCTATGGATTCCGGAGAAGTCGTTTAAAGGTTTTCGGGATAATGCCCCACACCCATATATATTATACCATCTTTGATCCCCTAGGTGTGAGGTTTATTCCCACAAACTTGAAGCATTGGAGACTCCCGAGTGGAGTCGTAAAGTTGATAGAGCAGATCAGACGGACGAGATTATATACAATAGACATTGTACACAGAGTCTATTGCATGACTGCTACAGCCAACGTCCCCTGCAAGTCCACCCCTAGCAGAATGTCGAGAGTGATGATGGCAACTTTATGACACTTGCACAGTTTTGTCTGAAATTTTCTGGAATTTCATGGAATTATCAGATCAATTTGTAAGTACCTCAAAGTTACAAGCATACCTATAGAAAAGATTCCAGATATATATGATATTAGGTAATTTCAGAAACATAAGTTTAAAAAAACCTATTATTACAAACTCAAAGAAAATGACGAAAAGCTCAAGATAACTGAAAAATGGGGAAAAGAAACATTGATAATTGTATATTGGAGTAATATCCCTATAAAAGCTTTTAAGACTACTCCTGAGCCTAAATTAAGATGAATGCAATTCAGACTACTTCGCAGAATTTTTCCACACGACTCTCCTGTTCAAGATGCATATATTGTTGATGATAATCTCTATACATTATGTTGGGCAGAGCCTGAATCGTTCATTCCATCTCTTCTGGAACTGTAGAATTAGCAATTTTGGCAACACTTTTAGCAGTGGATTGAACTTAACTTAACTGCTCTCATAAAGGTGATATAAACCTTCAAGTTGACCTTTTGGCTGTTCATCTTCATTTCAAACTGATGATACTTTTGATTTAATTCTGCTACTTGTTAAATACCACATCTATAAATACAAGTTACAAAACAAAGTGCCAACTCTGCTACACTTCAAGAGAGATTTAAGAAATTATTTTATAAAAGAAAAAGTTAGATATTGTAAAAAGGATAAGTTTAATGATTTTGAAAGGAAATGGGCAATGTACAGTAATTTAATAAATGAAAAAGTACAAACACTGTAATATAGAAATGCAAGGGTATGGATGTGTGTATGAAAGTTTGATTTTTTTCTTTCTTTTTTTCTTTGTGTTTAATTTATGTCTCGCCTCCTGTACTCCTTTCTCGATGTGTAGGAAATGTATAAAATGAGTCAATACAGGGGAAAAAAAGAATGTCGAGAGGTGGCTGCATTAATAATGGGAGACAACTCTGTCAATACCTAACTTATTACCTCCCTTGGACACTAATTTATAAACTTTTTTCATGCTAACAGCTATTTGTAATATTGAATTATGTTTGACATTATTCAGTATTAATTATTAATCATATTGTTGATGATTAAACAGTGTCAAATATTGTGTGATTATACAACAGTGAAATATCATCATTGCCTGACAACTGGTGTCTTTGCACATGTCACATATTTTGTCTGGGACATCTAACAAAAACATGCAACCGACTTACTCCAGGAAGTTCAAACCAACTGCTGGATGGTCATGTAATCGCATGTAATGAATTGGGTCATACATGCAAATTTGATGGATGCTCTATGGCTTGACCTTAGAACAACTGATGATGATGAATTTCATTGTTCTGGAAGGCGTATTCGGAACGGTAATGAAGGAATGACAATTGCAATCACTACAGAAGACAAAGAAGCTGAACCTGTGCATATATATTTATTTGATTTAATTCTATTATTTATTTGATTTTTATTATAAAAATATAAGGGAAATGTTTTAGTAGATATATAAAAGCAGTTCTGGATCACTAAAATAAGGTCTATTTAATATATAAAGATAACTATAAAAATTTGGAGCTTTTATGCAGAGAATTGTTTTATGTTTATCTATATACTAAATAGACATTAATTAAGCAATGAGCCAGAACTGCTATTATATATCTACTGCTCAAGCCTGAAGATCAATATTGGTGGATTTATCGCTCATGTAATCTCAATAGTATCTACTAATTGAAACAGATGATGACACTTTGAACCATAAATTAACAAGAAAAACAATAGAATGAATTTTTTTTATTCAGTACTGTACAGAACATGTTGATCATTACGAGCAGCACAATTGTTTGCGTAGACGCTGTAATATACAGAAATAAACAAATAAAAATAACAGACGGTTATTACACGATACAATTATATAATGTAGCATGATTAATTGCACTTAATTTGATATATAATATTGAATGTATAATTAAATAGTAGTCATACATCCATGATTTACTTTTGACAGAACATTTTGGTAGAAAATCTGTTTTGGTTACAGTAACTGAAGATCACAAAATAAGGTGTTCATCAATTTACATAGGTGTTAAAGTTGTTCATTCCTACAAAACTTGGCTATAGAAAACATATACACCAATTAATAGGATAAAGTAGATACAAAATCAAGGACGTTAGATACTAAAAGACAGGAATATTGTATCATATAGTGAGAATAGCTATAATCATAAAATACTAAACAGATGAAACTAGCAACACAGACAATATGAGCAACTTTCTAATTTCTAACTTACAGGCAAATATAAAAAAAAACAAGTTTTTTTAAATATTTTAAACTAAGATTTAATTTGTAATTGAGAGGTCAAACCATATACTTTATAAATGTTTTTTATATATTTCAATTTATATTTACATTTACAAATGACATGCATTATACCATTTTACAAAATAGAATTTTAAAATTAAAATAGCACCCTAAAATGTGACCATATCTTTGGGTTTCAACAATAAAGGCTCTATAAGAGAGATTATATTTGTAAATGACTTGCATAGACCCTTTCACAAACCAAATTTGAATTTGACAGATTCATCCTAAAATGGTACTTTCAGTACTTTTCAGTACTAAAGGTTTATAGAAGGAATATATTCATATATATTGCAAAGACAATTTTACAAAATAAACTTGTATATGGAAAGATACATCCTAACATTTGGGAAATGGCTAGGGTTTGTTTAAGACAGCAAGTGACATAAAGTCCTCGTAATTAATATTGATTGTTCCACTCATGCTGGTATCTCTTTGTTTGAAGGCATCTGTCAGTGACTTGAGCATAACACATGCTTGAATGAAGTTGTCGAGGGTCAAGGTTCGTCGTGCCTTCACATCAAACCTGTACACGATCATGTTTGTGAAGTTCATTGACATGTTGTAGCCCATTTGTTGAAACGCTGAAATCAATGAATAAAATACATAAAATTAAAATTGCACTGAATTGAAATTTGATTGGACGGACAGACGGACTGGGCCACGAAGATAACCTCCTTGGCTTTCACCTGGGAGTTAAAAATGCAAAGCATGTTTAAATCTGTGTTCTGCAGCTCCTGGCAGTGTGGTTTTTAGTTTGAGTATTTGGCGAACCCTCCATCCATACATTACTGGATTATTACTGAACTTTCTATTTTATATTACAACTGTTGGAAAAGTATTCTGTCCAACATTGCTTGCACTGTTAAGTAAAATTCCAGCTTCGCTTAAAATATAAAACTTTTTTCAACCAATTAACTACTTAAACTGCGTTATCTTGTGTTTGTTGTTATTCAGCATGGAGTTTAAGTTTACGGTGGGATGGAACTTACCGCTATGAAGCTCGGGTGCCTCAATGGATCCCGATCTGTTGCCGTCAAACCTCTCAAAGACTGTCCGCCATTGCTGGATATAGTTCCACAGAGCACTGAATTCATTCAGGTCGATAGTCCCACTCATATCTCGATCAAACATACCTGAAATAGAATTCTTCAATTATTATCTTCACCAGTCAGGACCTTAAAATATTGTTCTCTTTTTTATTAACATGTGGGCAGAATAGCGCAGTGATTGGGCTTCAGACCAATAGGTCCGGGGTTTGAATGCCCCAGAGGCTAGGCAACTTTGTCTGCTGTAGAGAACTGGGCGTTCTTTCACAAAGCCACATTTACTACTGCTAACCTTTCCCATTCTTTTCATTGCACAAAGGTTACTTTAGTGACTTACGATCACCTTAGTGCTTTGTGAAAGGGGGCCCTGTTCTACATGCACTAAGGTTTGGGTGAAATGTTACTATGAATTTATGTGCAGTACCACCAATGAATGAATGACACCGGGCGGACAACTGCCTGTGACGTAAGCCAATCTGGCATTATAAGGCCTTATAAGGTCTGATGAGCTAAACATTAGTTAGCAAATTTATTGGTTTATCAAATATAACAGAAGCATATCCATACTTATCATGAGTCTGCACGTCTCTGGATTGAACTGGGTCCAGTTCCCGTTGACAAGGGCCTGTTGTAGCTCCAGCGCTGTTATCCGCCCAGAGCGGTCCCTGTCCACGGAGAGAAACCACTGATACACCTGTGGGTCAACACCAGGAGGCGGTCCACCGTAACCTAAGCAACAGATAACAATCATTTACAGGTGAATCATGTGCCCTTGCTTTGGGCACAAGATGAGCTTAAAATGTTGTTATGTTCCTCTACATTCTCTTCCCACAGATATAACTACACTCAGTTCTTCCATCATAACCTCTGTTGCATATGGAACACTTTCTTGATTAGAAATAGAGAATCGTGAATGGTTGCATCAAAGATATCTTGGCCTTAAATTTTAATTAAAAGATTTATTTTTCTTGTGAATTCTGTTCACTGACTTATGTGTCACTCTTTCCCCACAGAGCTTACTCATGTCGTATTATCCTGTAAATCAATTACAATACAAGTCAACTGTTTTCTCGTGAGAAGTTTGATTGAAAATCCTCACTGTTTAAATTCAGATTCAGTTGTTTTAACAAGGTCATTGTTTTAAACTGAGCATTTCATCTGTTCCGTTAACCGTCAGGAAGTCTAGAATAAGGTACACATATCTCATACAAGACAGATTTGAGATGCAAGATGATTTTGACTGGAAAGGAATATGGACAGTATTAAATTTTGCAAACATACACTGCTAGGGGTGTTTTGATAAACTAGTGTTATCAGCCAGACTGGAACAGAGATTACCGTATTTCCTCTAATAGAACCTGGGCCTCCAATACAACCCGGGGGGTAAAGGGTGCTGAGGTTAACACAACCCGGGTCTCCAATAGTAGCTGGGCTTTACGTAAGAACTGAATACTCTGTGTTGCAATATAAAATAGTTATACACTCGCTTTGAGGGGAAATATTGGTGTGACTGAGTGAGATTCACCATAACAGGTCCATGCTAACAAATATCCGTCATGTTTAGTTAATTTTCCTTTTACAATGCAAGTTGATAGAAAACATTTCACACCAACTGTATAATGTTGGGATTAATGGAAGTGTGGGTAATCTCTGTCCATTTATAAACAATATTTTTTCAAATGAATTTCAGTAGAAATTAAGGGTGCAACGATACACCGATACACCGATACATCGCGATTCATAGGCGTACGATATGATACACGATACGATACGGCAGTGAAACGATACGATACGATACAAAATTATACACAGTGAAATTTATTTCTTTTCTTGTCAAATACAGTAAAGGCTTTCTCATTACAGTATTATAGTTTTTCAACATGAAAACATTCGGGGAATTTTAAAGATAAATTGACTGATGAAACATAAAACTGACTGATCCAATCTTTTTGAACTTTTAGGCCCAGATTTTAATAAAACTTTGTGTATCGCGATACATATCGAATCGTCGCAGCTGTATCGAGATATGTATCGTATCATGACCTACCTGCATGGTTGCACCCCTAGTAGAAATGCCACGAGATATGTAGTACTACATCACTAATTTTACCTTTCCAATAAATCACACCAAGAAGATTATAAACGTCAATTCATGTCTGAAAAAAAATAACCCGGCCTCCAATACAACCCGGGTCTCTAATCGAACCCGGGGATGAGGGGGTGCTGAATGAAATAGTGAAAAACACATGCGTATCACTGATGTATATCCAAAGCATATGACAATTTTCAGAAGTATTGATCAAATACTTTTGGAGGAGTTGATTTCAGAACAGAAGTACCCTTTTCGGGATGGACTGAGGAACAGATGGGCTGCGCCACGACATAAACCCCTTGGGGTTAAAAAGTAAAGCTATTTCCCTTTGGCATTATTACTTGTTTTAATTCCATAACTTGATACCATTAATAATGTTGGACTATACAACTCTGTCACATTCAAGGTACTCTTAAAGGCCCAGGAGGTATCCATTTACAGTGTTGTTTTTAGAGGGGGTCCTGGGGACATTTGCCCACCTTTCTGGCTTGGTGTCCCTTAAAATTTGGATCAGTAGGATACTTTTACCATTGCAAAGGGTCCTACTTGTTCAGAATTGACCCCCTAAGCAGATCACCTAGGAACAACACTGCATTTATCAGGGAAATCAACTTGTTGGATATTTGTGTCGGTTATTACCTGCAGGTGCTCCGCCCGGCACTCCCCCTGGTACTCCCCCCGGAGCTCCGTATCCCGGCTGTCCAGGGTACTGCCCTGCAGGCCGTGGGGCTCCATATCCAGGCTGTCCCCCAGGCTGAGCTGGGTACCCCCCTGGGGCCTGCTGGTAGGGAGGGGCTCCCCCATAACCTCCTGCTCCACCCTGGACATAAACCATATAGAACATTATAAACTGTGCATTTGGATCGTTTGTATTGAAAGAGAAGAGGTCATAACTTATAAGTGGGTCAAATTTATTAGGACGTTATGCCATTGATACACAGATGCTTGCTTGATCAGCTCGCTTGTTGATTTGAATAATAATGAATGTATTTTGTTTATGGTATAAGCCTAGTGAAGTTTTAAGTGAAATTTTATCAAGTCCATAAATACAATAACATTCAGACTTTCTTCCATCATGCTTTTTTTCGAAAAGCATAACCATAGAATGACATCATAATCGTTAAATTTGACACAACACTGCTAGCATAGCCTTAGGAAACCCTTTTCTACGTTAGGAAGTAATATTTGAGTGACTCTTTTCTTATTTTTGTTGTAAATATATTTTGTTTGTCTAAACCCAAGCTAATACTTTACTGAATAAGGAGATAAACTTACTGTGTTTTAAAATCATCTGCAATTTACACTCAGAACGTGAGGCATGAGACTTTTATGGAAAACAAATGGGAATTATTCCTTTTTAAAACTTGATTTTTAATAATTTATTGTTCTGCATTATTAAGAGTTAGACTTGACTCCCAAACATTCAAATAACGATTCGAATATGCCACTCTTGACAAAAAAGTTATCAAAGTGATTTGATAATTAAGAAATCCCTTTTCGGAAAATCAACAAGACGGAATTTAGGATCAACCAATAGACAGTAACGCTTTTGAATATAAAAAATCACATTTACAGACATGTCATGTTCGCAGTATTTCAGAGTTGATTCACTAAGCATTGGATTGATGAAATGTCAGTTTAAAACATCTTAAGTCTCATTCTGCGTTCTTGCTGCAATAAGGCCATTTGAAGAGTGCGTGTTTGTAAGAGACCCGGAAATGATATCTCATCAGTACACATCACATCAAGCCCACAATCGCAAATTTCGCCGATCATCGACAAGCTTGATTTCGTAATCACTTACTCAAGGAACGCAAAGTAATAAGAGATAGAGAGATTAATGATGGAACCAATGATTAGACTGTGAATTCCTTACCTGTCCGTATGGATACGCCATGTTGGTTGTATATAAATTGTAGATTTGCTGAAAGCGGATTTCCTTATAAAGCGGTTGAACTGCGAAATATGATCAGATACGTGGTTTGAAGATTGCGAAATGACCCTTCGTCACATGTTAAAGCTTTTCCCTTGACAGAAACTGTTGTATTGGTTGCTAAATCTGGAAAGGGTATGGTGGTTATTTTATGCAGATATATACATATATAGATCTATATATATACCCCAGCCGTTCATTGTACTTGAAATAAAACAGTTTAAAATATTACACCTACAGTTTTGGGTTGTTTTTTTTATAACATTAACTGTACTGAATTTTAATTTTGATCAGTTGACAAAGCAAGAAAGTCGTATTTGAAACAGGAAATGATCGGATTTTCTACTATGCAAACAATAAGCATTGTGAGGATACTCAGGAAAATATATAATTCAGTGTCAACTGCAGTAGTGCTCAGTTCCGGGAATATAACACAAATCCGCCTATGCATGTACTTGTTTGTGGATTACAACGTGATATCGGACGTTTCAAAAGGAATGAAATCACAATCAGAGTTGGAGGATGTTTTCAACAGTTTACCAGTCGATGTTTAGAAGATATATATATATCTTCTCTGACATGATAAGGATGAACTATAAACTTTTTTATTCATATGTAATATACCGTATTTCCTCTAATATAACCCCGGGGTTCTATTTCATTCAGCACCCCCTTACCCCCGGGTTCTAGAGACCAGGGTTGTATTGGAGGCCGGGTTAAATTTTACAAACATGAATTGACGTTTATAATCTGTTTAGGGTGACTTATTGGACAAGTAAAATAAGTTATCTAGTACTACATATCTTGTGGCGTTTCTGCTGAAAATCATTTGAAAAGACATATTGTTTATAGATGAATGGAGATTTATCCCACACTCTTATTAATCCCAGCGTTACAGTTGGTGTAAAATGTTTTCTATCAACTTGCATTGTAAAAGAATTAATTGAACAAGATGGATATTTGTTATCATGGACCTGTTTAGCTAAGGTACATAGCTCTTTAATATGTAGTGGAAACTATAGGGAGAACGGAATACCGGTATGTTCTCTTAGCTAGGACCTGTTATGCTGAATCTTACAATATTTCCCCTCAAAACAAGTGTATAACTATTTTATATTGCAACACTGAGTATTAAGTTGTTATGTAAAACCCGGGTTATAATAGAGACCTTGGTTGTATTTATCTCAGCACCCCTTATCCCCCGGATCGTATTGGAGGCACGGGTTCTATTAGAGGAATTACGGTACATTTTATTACAACAAAATAGTATATATAGTATAGTATAGATATGTTTAAAAGAATTCTCGTCATACTCTTACACAAGTACATAATGACGTTTAGAAACTGGTACTTGGAATAGATACTATATATGACGTAGGTATTGTAATCTCCAGATAACGACAACTACCGTGTCGGTATGACGTCAGAGGGTTGGTCTCACATGTGACTTAAATTATTTCATAATAGACATGACTATCCATAGCATAATATATAGAGGTTGAAAGTTAATATGACACGGAGGCACGTTTGAGAATGTAATCAATGTTACTTTCAAATATTCTGTACAGTTTAATTATAAAAGTCATGAAATCAATACTTAGACTGAAGGGCGTATAAATGGTATTTTACGAGCGCTTCACGCACTCATCGTTGATTTTGAACTGAATCTTGATTGGGATCTTGTGTTTGGGATATTTTATGGGAGCCGTTATTCTTTAGAATTACAAACATTAATGGATAAATTGATGGCATATAAGCATATAAGGTTGAAGATTTAAAAATAGAGCCATGGGCTCTGTAGCTCATCAGTATTTCATTGATTTATTATCTAAGGTTGAATATCTAAGTTATCAAGAAAAATAATATGGGTTTTAGATCATGACCCCTGTGACCCACATTTGGAGTCACAGGGTCACCAATCCTTCAATTAAGAATCACTTTTGACCAAAGAATCTCTTCACAACATTTCACCTTTCTAGAGCTTTACATATAAACTGGAGAAGAAGATGAAAATAGGTTTTGGGTCATGACCCGTGACCTAGATTGGGGTCACAGGGTCACAAAATCTACAATTTAGAATCCCCATTGGCCATGGAGTCTGCACACAACTTTTCAGCTCTCTAGACCTTTTGGAACTGGAGAAGAATATGAAAATAGGTTTTTAAGCATGTGACCCCTGTGACCCCATTGGGGGTCATGGGGTCATGAAATCTACAATTTAGAATCCCCATTGGCCAAGGAGTCTGCACACAACTTTTCAACTCTCTAGACCTTTTGGAACTGGAGAAGAAGATGAAAATAGGTTTTTAAGGATGTGACCCCTGTGACCCCATTTGGGGTCATGGGGTCACGAAATCTACAATTAAGCATCCCCATTAGCCAAGGAGTCTGCACAAAACTTTTCAGCTCTCTAGACCTTGTGGAACTGGAGAAGAAGATGAAAATAGGTTTTTCAGGATGTGACCCCTGTGACCCCATTTGGGGTCATGGGGTCACGAAATCTACAATTTAGAATCCCCATTGGCCAAGGAGTCTGCACACAACTTTTCAGCTCTCTAGACCTTTTGGAACTGGTGAAGATGAAAATAGGTTTTTAAGGATGTGACCCCTGTGACCCCATTTGGGGTCATGGGGTCACGAAATCTACAATTACAAGTAAATGCCTCTAGTTTCTGATCTACAGTACAGCAGACATGAAATTGGGGTTGTGGCAAGATATTTACATTTCAAATATGAACAATTAATCAAAGGGCGATATAAGTCAAAGGGGTGCATAATTTTAAATTGAGGGTAGTCAGGACCAAATGAACAAACTTAGGTTTTTAGGTTGTTGCCACCAAATCTTCAGTTTCTATCCAGTCAGTTTCACGCATTTCAGTTTTCTTTGACTCTTCGTTCTGGAGAAGATGAAAATAGCGTGCTAAGTCAGGGACCTATTTCTGTAACAAATCTGTAATTTATAATTCCCATTGGCCAAGGGGTCAGTCCTCTGAAGAAGGAAATGGTCTGATGAGCTAAAATTGTTTGTCACCTGGATTTGTGCTTTTTAGGGGTTACATATCATTTTTGCAATAGTGTCTTGGGAATTATTTTGGATGCATGCACAAACATGGAGAGCGCTATATAAACTCAGTTCTGATTGATAACATGTTTATGAAAAGAGTGAATGGTTTGGTATTTTAACAAGTGAAAGAGTTAAATACCGATGCCATTCGTGAGTTTCATAAACATGTTATCAAACGGGACAAGTTTAGTATTTTATTTATTACTCAATGATGTAAATAGCGCAGAATTGCAAGAAAATCGTTGTTAGTGACGCTCACTTGCAAATAGGTAACCAGCTATTGCAGTCGCGCGGCTAACATTGTGACAACCAAAGACAAGAGTGCTCACAGAGCACGAGAACGCCGGAGTCCTTATCCTCCAAATGAGCAGTTTAAATGTAAGGGTAATTAATTTATTGACCCATTAAAATAAATAAGCATGTCAAATATTGAAGGCCTATCACCAATCAATCAAATATTATGGTTAAGTTTTTCAAGAAATGGATCCTACATCAAGGTCGCAAGGTAAAAGGCTATAACCTCAGTGTGTGACATTGGAAACATTTTCAAATGCTGACGAATTAAACGTTACTGTCAGTCTGAAATCCGAAAGCTGAGCACTCAAGGGCCATAACCCTAAAATATTAATCTGATCGTTCCCCAAAAAGCACATGCGCATCATGTATATCCAAAGTATGTTTAAAGTTTCAGAAAGATTGATTAACAACTGTGGGAGGAGTTGCTTTCAGAACCCAAGTATTGTTTTCAGGACGGACGGACTGGCTGCGCCACAACATAAACCCCTTGGGTTTAACCACTATGACGTCAAGCTCTGATTATGATGTTATGACAGCACGCTATGGAATCACATGTGTGTACCCAACTCATCGTCATCTAATGAGTGATCTCGCCAAGGTTGAGTAATAAATACGCTGTTGTAGCTGGGGTACAATTACCAATCAGGCAAGGCATGATTTCTGAGTGTCTGAATCTTGTTATTTATTTAATTTGTGAATGCCAATCAAAGACTGTCATGTTCAGATCCCTCAACAGCACATTGGAAGATTACTAGTGCAAACTCTTCAGACATGAAATACACCACAACAGACAAAGACTTTCAATTAAAGTGTTTATTAGCTGTAAAAACAAAACATGTTGAATGGGACACGTCAGATTATTAACTTTCTCCATACAAATGAAAATCCCTCTTCTCAATGTCCTTGTAGCTGTTATTAACAGATGAACTTAAAAACACTGGCCGTGTTGTCTATATAACCAGCCAAACAGTTCATACAGCAGACAACCTATGAACAACTACATGATCGATTGAAGACACAGCTTTAGCATGTACAAACGAATGTTACTAAATAAACCTGTAATAACTGCCTAAATATGGACAAAGTTAACAATCCAGCACATCCATTTATGCAACGGCTCATGTTGACTTTTTTTAACAGTGAAAACAGGAGATCTCTCCTATCTTTGCTCATTTTAACATATTTTGCTATTTTTTTCTATTTTTTAAAAGTATATGAATGCAATTTCTGCACCATTACCTAACCAAAGGAAACTGATAATTGAATTTGCACTTGTGCAGCAGAGAAAGGTGACCTTTTGTTGGATATTTAAATTATATTTTTTTTTCCCAAACTAAGTCACAGCTCTCAAGAACTGTCAGTACTGTCTAAAATTACAGAAATGGTGCAGGAACAACACACGGAGGGAGGGAGGGAGGGGGGGTCGGGGTGGTAGGACAAGGGGAAGTTACTCTTTCTTGCCAGCTTGTTCCTTGGCTTGGTGAGCCTGCAGTACAGCAACAGCCTCGTCAACCTGCAAATGAAAACGTAAACAGTTTAGGGATGTTATCAAACAGGTGACTTACAAAGTCATAATTTCAATCCAAAATATGCAAATATTATGATCTAAAAACAGATGTAAAACCTTTAAGGAATTAAATAAGGAGAAAGAAACATCTTTTTCTATCATGTAACATATGCTTCCAGCTTCTCACCTTTGCTTTGAGAGACTCGTTGGACTCCAACATGTGGAGCAGCTCGGAGTTGTCGATCTCAAGCAACATGCCGGTAATCTTGCCAGCGAGGTCGGGGTACATCCTCTGGATGAGAGGGAAGAGTCTCTCTCCCAGCATCTGCTTCTGCTCCTGGGGCGGGGCTGCAGCTAACATGGAAGCTGTCAGGGGCTCCTGCCCGGGGATAACCACCGACTGTTGAGGCTGGGGACACAAGGTACATTGTAACAATTATCTAAATCAAGTGGATCACCATTCAGAATAACATCGAACGGTTACAAGCAACAATTCTTGGATTTAGAATGACCATTTACATTAGATGAAAGACCTACGAACTCTTCTAAAAAGTTTAGAATGCACTATTGGTTTTGCATTATACTGAATGAACTTTATTTTCAATGTTGAATACTTCTATATGCAGTTGCATATTACACTTAGATACAATTCCTTGCAGAACTCTAGAATATTGCTGAAATAGATAAAAATTTAGAGATAAACTAGATACCAAAATAGCAACTATCAGTTCTAATACAGCCTAACCAATGTTTTTTTGCACATCAAGTGCATCTAAAAGCTGACAACTTTACATTGCATAGGATAAGCTTATTATATATGCACATATTTCACTACAACTTATTGGCGGTATAACCTTTAACTTTTAACAATCTGTACTGGTACATACAGTAATATACCGGCAATATTGCTTAGCCCTAGACTGACCCCATACCAAGGTAAAAGCAAACTAGTTTCATAAACAACGTACCTGTTGCATGACCTGTTGTTGAGGTACTGCGTTGGGGGCGTTGCGCATCTGGGTGTTGAACTTGTACGGTCTGTTGGCCGGACCTCCAGGCATCCCTCCTGCACCAGCAGTGGGACGTCCAGCCATACCTGGGCCCATTGCTGCCATGCGCTGGTTAGCCGACCCTGGCACAGCGGCAGACTGTCCTGTGATTGGTCGGGCACTGACTCCAGCACGCACTCCTGTTGGCTGACCTGCTCTTGGAGCAGCTGTGCGCATCTGGGCACTGTTTGGCATTCCCTGGAAGCCTGAGAACAAAATATTTCATAAATGACAGATCTTCAAACCTCCATTTCTGATCTTTTTGCAATATAAGTAAATTGATGCCTTTCTGTACAATTGGATATTTGGAAAAAGTGTCATTATATAGGACCATTTCTTTAAAATGTACAGGAATATTGCTTCTTTTAAATATTATTTTGAATTGTAACTGAACGCTTATTTTGAAAAGCATTTAGACGTTTACCTCCAGCAGGTTGAGTAGGTCTGACTTGGGTCTGCCATCTGGGACTGGCGCGGACTTGAGGCATCTGGGTTGGAGCGAAGAAGCCTCTCTGTGCTTGTGGCATGGTGGGCACAAAGTAGCCAGCACCTGTTGGCTGGAACATCTGGTTGAACTGGGCGGTTTGCTGCAATCAAATAAACAACTTACACCACTATTACACTATTTGAGGTGAGGCTAGTTAGGTTTAACGCCACTTTCAAGAGTATTTCACTTGTATCGCGGGTGCTAGTATTTTGGCAGGGAGAAAGCTCGCAACGCCATGTGGTTATGCATTGTGGTGAAACCTGCATTGTCTGGAACTAGTGAACCATGGGTGGTACTACACCGAATTAGTGTAGCATTGTACACTATTTGAAGAATTTGTATGTTCATACACAGGGAACATGTATAGTTTAGTATAATTATTGTATCACAAAAGCATAAGGTTTACAAACCAAGGGTTTTTATATTGTAAGGGCAAAGAGCGACATTTGTAGATTTTGTAAATAATACTTTCTATGGAAAGGATAATGATAATATTTCCTTAGTAAAAACCTTTGAAGTTTTTGAAAAGTTACATATTCTTAAACTGACCTGTTGCCTCATGGTAGTCATTCGCTGCATGTACTGTGAGGCAAGGTGAGCACGGCGATCCTCCTTGCGCTGAGCCAGGGCCACGTACAAGGGTTTCGACACGATGATGCGACCATTCATCTCAGTCACAGCTTTTGTCGCTTCCTCGGGGGAGCTGAAGCATACAAACCCAAAGCCCTTGGAGCGACCGCCTTCACTCATTACCTGCAACAGAAATACAAATTTTACATTTGGTTAAATATCCTCCTAACACCAAGGCAAACCGACTCCCTACCATCTTAATATAATATTTATTATGATATTCAAAGAATTTTGTGATACCACCATTGAATAACAACTTTTGCTGTGATTGAGCTTTGAGCTTTTTCTTTTTGTAAATTGACCCATTTAAAAGCTAAATACACCAGTACTAGCTCTAGTGAAAACTTGGTACTATTCTAAGAAAACAATCACTAAGAAATTGGAACTTAGACAATGACAGAAACTAAGTTTTTATTTACACTCCACTACAGCCCAAAAAGGTGGCTATCCCAATTAAAGCCTGCTAGTAAGAGAAATGAATGTGTAATGTACAGTACCACGACTACCACAGCCGCTGCTGGCTGGTGGTGTGTCATGTGACTGGTCAGTATAGCCCCTGTATAAGGAGGAGGGTAACTAGTAAACAGCTACACACCAGGGTGAAGGGGCATTCATGGCTAGAAGACTTTCTTCAAATAACATTAATCATTATAGTTTTATTTTACCTTTGTAACAGAGCACCAGATAGTTTGTAACCCATCAATTTTTTTGAACGACAATAGCATCCTTGCTTCTTCCCAAATAACAATTAACATTTTATTTATTATAACAATTTTTTGCTAAAAGCTATCATTGTTTCATCTGACATCTAAGTTCTAACCAAACACATATATCCTTACCCTAGCACTAGTGATGGTTCCAAATTGAGAGAATTCTTTCCTGAGTCTTTCATCATCGACAACATCATCCAAGTTCTTAACGTAGAGGTTGACTCCCTGGTAGCGATTGATCCTGTCCATCTTGATCTTCTCAAATTTGTCCTTCAGTTCAGCTTGACGCTCCGCCTTTTTCTGGGCACGTCCAGCATACAAGATCTTGCTACCTCCCAGTTCCATACCATTCACAGCGTCCACAGCCTGGAACACCAAATGAATGTTAACACAAACTTGAACAATCTGATAACAACTAACATTATACAATTATAGACTGGTGATGAGGTCAGTACCTGTTTTTATGGACCCGAGAAAACAATATTGACCAAGGACGAAGTCTGCGGGCAATATTGTTTTCTCGGGTCCATAAAAACAGGTATTGACTGAATCACCAGTCCATAATTGTTTTATTATGTATTTGACACATTTGAAAACAATGAAATACAGTCAAAAATGTAATTTGGTTTGAACAGCTTGGACTACGATCAGATGATGTCATGGTTACAATAGCATGACATCATGCAACAATCGTTTGACGTCACTCAAGTCAATATTGCTTTTGATCAGACTCTAGCTGGAGTCAATATGCTTTTCTGTCAACGGCCTCTCGACCAATCAGATCGCTGGAAAAATATGCTCACATAAAAGCTATTATATTATAGATCTGTTAACATTGGTATGCCAGACTGTCCAATAGAATTTCTCATACTTGAACATTTGCTTGCTATGTTGTGGAAGACTCTTCCAGGTGTGAACATGTCAGTTTCATCTTCACATCCGTTTCATCTTCACATTCAATGTTAACATTGGTATGCAAGTTGGTCCAATAGAACTTATCATATTAAAACATTTGCTTGCTAAGTTCAATGTTGTGGAAGTCACTTCCAGGTGTGAAAATGTAAGTCTTAGTGTCAGCTTCTCATCCGTTGTTTCAGATTACCTTAGTTCACACATCTATGTGTAAAGATCTATAAACTTGTACTCCTGTGTACACAAGCTAACTTCATCACAGAGGATATTCTTTTTACATCGACTTAGATTTGTGCAAGATGCTTACCTTTTCAGCAGCCTCTGGTTCTTCATAGCTGACAAAACCAAAGCCTCGTGATTTTCCCAGTTCGTCTGTCATGACCTTTGAATAAATATAAGAGAATTCATTATCAAAATTAAAAACGAATAATGATCCGTCACAAAATTATAAGTTATAAGTTCAAAAGTCTTTTGTTCGTCTTATAACTTTAGACTTACGTGTACAGGCACTAAAGTCAAGGATAGTTCTGAAATATTCTTGACTATTATATAGATGATGTATTCATAAAGTAATTGTTTACAATAACGAAAGTTCGGCGATAAAGTTATAGATAAGTATTTTTTAAAAAGAAATAATGTTTTTTAAAACATTTCCATGAGTTTGCAAGCTTTATATGCAGAATTTTGAAAAATGGAAGCAGAATTTACTTAATTTGCTCTATAATAATCCAAATCCAGGACTGTTTTGATTGTTTCAATAACATACTGATATTCCAAAACAATTCAAATAAACAATACCTTAGCACTGATAATTTTGCCATAGGATCCAAAAATGTCCCTTATTCTGTCATCGTCGAGCTCGTCACCAAAGTTCTTGATGTAGACGTTGTTGAAGCGCTTCATCTTGTCGCCAAGCAGAGCAATACGCTCCTTCCTTGGGATGAACTTGCCAACGTACCTGTATTTCAACAAAAGTCAAATTTGTACTCTATTGTTTTGCCTTGTAAAGTCTTCAGTAATGCTAATTGCAAACATCTCAATATAAGTACTGTTTGGGGGATCAAGTATTGTAGGACTCAATTACTTGAATAAAATCTTCAAATTTTACCACCAGAGAATTTCCAATGTTCTTGAAGTAATTTGAATTGAAAACAGCTTAAAGACTTACACTTTCTTTCCGTTCAACAACATGCCGTTAACTTTCTCAATAGCTTGTTTAGCTGCCTCTTCAGTCTCAAAGTGGACAAACCCGTAGCCTTTGGAGCCATTTTCATCTGAGGCAATCTGAAAAAGAGTGAACGTCGGTTGTTTAATAGCATAATCTTTAGATATGAATATTCATTTGTAGGCTGATAATGGTGAATTGCCAATTCCAGATGATTATATGAATGGTCTATTTAAGAACTCCAGCCAGGTGAAATGGTTTTACCCACACTTCTCACTAGAAGTTTCATTCATATGTCATTCATTCAATCTGATTAAGTAGTAAGCATATACTCCGAAACAGTGTACATTCATAACAAAGTCTATATCCCCAAAATCTTATTTTTCTTACATTAAATGTTGACAAAACCAAAATCATAAATTTCCTCTTCAGTTTGAAAATAAAAGTACCGGGTAAACACATTTATAAATCGTAGTTGGATCTTATTGACTTTCATACCTTACAAGACAGGATGTTGCCAAAGGCAGAGAAAGTGTCGTACAGAGCCTTGTTGTCAATGCTCTTGTCCAAGTTTTTGATAAAGACGTTGCCAACACCAGATCTTCTGAGGGAAGGGTCACGTTGAGACCACATTATTCTGATTGGTCTTCCCTTGATAGTGTCAAAGTTCATAGTATCCAGGGCTCTTTCAGCTAAAACACAAGGAAATATATTTGTCAGTTATATTAAGGATATACAAACATTGATCTTGGCGGACCAAGTAATTTTGAAAAATAACACAACATTATATCCAAGTAACGTGATTTAGAGCTAGACTGGTTGGTCCTTGGCCACTGATTGAGTTATATATTGACTCAAAGCAGTATTTCAAGTCAAGGATGTTCACGTTCCAAGACTGAATAAAAACATTCATGCCCTTCAGGAGGCAGCAGAGATTGTCTTCATTTTGTTTAAAATGTGGTTTTTACATATTTAGGCAAAACTTTGGTCTCCAGTTCAATAAAATGCTCCATGTTTAATTGGATTAAATTGGATCGCTCCAGTTCTTACAACTTTTGGGCAAAATGCTAAAATGAGTGAGTGAGTGAGTTATTGTTTAACGCCGCTTCGGCAGTATTGCAGCCATTAGCGGCGATGCTAAAATGACACCACTTCGATACGGAATGATAGTGTCCACTGTCTAATGAGAGGCCATAATATTTGCAGGGTTTCTCTCATTTCTGTTTAGAGGGCAGTTTCATGGTAATTCCATCCATTTTAGCAATCTATATTTACCTTGGATTCATTTTCCAAGTTCATGTTCTGCAGTACTGTTTAGCTAGGCCTATTTTTAATAACTGAAGTAATTCGAAATCACATCACACATGCCAGACCAATATTGTTTCATTCTAGCAATTAATATTCTAGAAAACAGGCGAGATTTAGATCTTCCTTCCAATCATGATTGGACCACGTGGATGGTCCAACTCAAGGACATTATACACAATCTGCAACGTTCACAAAACACCAAGTCGACTAAGTACAACAAGATGGAATAAGATAATAGAAGACATCATGATTAAGAACTAAATAACAACTTACCATCTCCGGGTTGCTGGAAATTTACATAGGCGTAACCAAGTGATCGTCGAGTGATCATGTCACGACATACACGGATCGACAACACTGGTCCTGCTGTTGAGAATTTTTCAAACAACATAGCCTCTGTTACATCGGGATGAAGATCTCCGACGTATAGGGATGCCATGGGATAACTTGCTCCTGCGGGATTCATCTTGTGTTTTTCGTTTACAGTTTCTTCTCTTCAAGTTCTTGTTTTCTGGTTGTGGCGCTTGCTTACTCCCTCCGTATGTCGACTCAGGAACTGGCGTTTCAATTAACTTTTTTTGTTTTTTAGGGTAAGTTTTTCAGATTTTTTTGGTATTTTTTCAATGTTTTATATTTTTTATGGTATTTTTAAAGTTAATTGTTCCTATTTATGGGATTCGGAATCTAACACGTGCAGTGTCTCGATTCCGTTACCAAAAGTCCTGAGAAGAGGGACGAACAGACAAATTTGTGAGCTTATATAGGGAAGAAAGCAGAAGTCCCTACGCGTGTGAAAATAGTGCAGAGACGAAAATACAATATTATCGATACTTAGTCACCTCTTTCGTCGTTTCCTTTTGGTATAATAATAAGATCTTGACATTTATTCTTCTGTGAATTTCAAATCTATAATTCATTCGTTTTAACAATAATTTAATACCAGCCTTAAAAAGTTCAAAATTAATACGCGGAGAAGTGACGTGGGGTCACGTGAAGACAAGAATGCTGTGTTTGCGAGACTCGCTCCGGACCTTCAAGGAACACGTGTTGCTGGTTTTTAAACGGGGAACTCTTGCTATAGTTATGTTACGGTTTTTGCAGCTTTTTGAGTAAAACATAAAGTTAAACTCTCATTTTAGTTTCTTTTTTTCATGAAAGCAAACATGTACTTATATTAAAGGGAAATAACGGATTCAATGTAAATTATTTTTCAGATTTTATACAAATGTTAAGAGGGCAAAAGTCAAGTTCGCCATAGACCATGTCGTCTGGCGTGGAAAATTTTTAATACCTTAAGAATATATTTTAAAAATTTAAGGTGAAGCCGTTCAAGAGAGGTAATATTTTCAAATCCCAATAATTCAGATAAATATAGAAGTATTGGCTGGACAAGATGATCAAATAGTTTTAATTGAAAATAAAGGGGTGTCTAAAATATTATTTTTACTTAATAATGCAAATAAAGAGACGCTTGACCATACAAACGTTTGATACATTTGCAAAAAACACCATTACTGCTGAATAAAATGCTCAGACAAACATATTATTTAACGACATCAATGTAATCACTATCAAAGGAAACAACAAGTACCTTTAGAGAATATTATAACTTTTGTTTTTGAAATGTTAACTTTTAAGTTCCAGAGCGTATTATGATCTGAGAATACATTTAAGGCATGTTGCAGATCTTCACTTGATTAAATTCGCCTAAAATAACTGTATCGTCAAGACAAAAAAGGAACAATAGTTTCTGTGATCTGTTGAAAAGGATTCGAGGTCATATAGATATAATGGAAACAAAAAAGGAGATACATTTTCTCCCTGCCTCACACCAATTTCACATAGGAAGATTGAAGATAATGTACCATATGAAAAATACACGATTTTAAATTTTGATACATATTATAGATAATTTTGAAGCACTGTACACTAATTTTACTTTTAATCAGTTTCACCCAAAGACCACTTCGCCAAACTGTATCAAATGCTTTACTAAAATCAATGAAAACACTGTAGAGTTTTTAGTTCGAACTTTTGAAGATATCTTTTAGGGCTTTAAGGGTAAATATATTATCTGTTCAAAGTAAAAGAAGAATTTATCCAAATGTTGTGACGAAAATTTATTTCATGGCTATTAAAAAAAACCAAATGCATTTATTATGGGTTTTTAAAAATATATGTATTTTGAAGAATGGCTTATTGACGCTTATTTATTAGGTTTCGGAAAATGAAAGGTTGTTGCCAAATAAGAACCATTAATTGTGAATTATCAAACTCGATTTCCAAAAAGAACCTTATTTTGTATTGGATCATTGGATGCATAAAATCTACATTATTTTATTGAATAAGGAGTGATATCAAGTTGCTAAACTTTTTCAATCTCTCTCCTATTTAATTTGTTATTAAGTTATTGCACCGAAAACTGTCGCCAGTACAGGAATAATGAGTCACAAGCCACAAACAATGAACTGTATAAAAAAAAAAGACAAATGAACTCATGTTTACAAGATTTAAGTAAAATATGAAATTCATTCCCTAATATTGTCACGAATGCCAATCTATTTGGCATATTTAACACTCTGTTTAAAACTTAATGAATTCAATAATTGTCTATATCTGAAGTATAGTCGATTGATGCACATGTGGGAATTTCAATTTTAGAAACACTAATTTATGTAATTGGCCAACATTTCCAAACTGTGTTATATGGAATTCCTCTAATTATCAGCAATTACCAATTAATTTGTAAAATTTAAAGATTAGACAAAACAATCTGGTAATATTTTGAAAAATACTTTATTTTATTTTATTAAACTCCAAAGGTATTACACACACCTATTTATATTCATGTTTTAGAAAATGGAAATTCCCGAAAAACCAAAAATATCGACCACAACTGAATGTTTCCGGAAAAGTTAGTGCGGGACGCCAAAACACAACAATTTCATCGCCATGTGTTCGACGTTCTCCATAATAGGATGCTTCCGGGTTTGCAGGCGATGCGTGAGGTATTTGCGCATTGGTTTTGTAAAGATGATTTTAAATGCAATAAAACATTTTCGTCTTCCATATATCACTCAACGTAATGAAATAATATATTTTTGAATATTGGTTCTGTATCATGATTCTTGTTAAAATTGATTAGAATGGAAAACGAAAATAATATATATTATATGATCTAAGATTGTTATGCTATATGATACTAAACGTGACTGCAATATAAATAATAGAGATAGTGGAGTATTTCTATCACATTAATGATATTTTTAATGGAAATTACAAACAAAAAGAAAACATCGTTTGAAAAAAGCTGTTATGCATCTGTTGATCTATTTATGATAATGTTTGACATAAGATCCACTAAAATCATATGCATTCAACCAAAAACAAAAACAAAAAAACAAAAAACGACAAACAAAACAAAAACATGGGATGCAAAACATATCTGATCATGTTTTTATGTTACCATGTTATTTATCTAAATTAATGATAAAGCTATTCTGTATGAAATATAACAAAATTAGCATAATAATATTTGTTGCGTTTTAGGATGTACTAAAGGGTGGAAACTGCATTATATTTATTATTCAATTATTATATACAATTGTAAATTAAGACGAACTTAAACATTCATCTGAAAAACAGAAGCCTGTCATTTTTACGCCGCATGCAGTATAACAATTACGTAATTACGACAAGAAATGAACTTGAAGTTTAGGGTACAGTAGAATTAGCCTCAATTGTGTAATTAAGATTGATTGCGTAAGAGGAAGATAAGTGACCTTTGTTCTGTCCCGTGTCACGCCCAGCGGTCAGCCGGCTAAAGTGACCAGTAAATAGCCACAGGGCGCGGAAGTGGATCGGGGTGATCAGTCGGGATATCTCTACTGTAGATGTTCTTAGGGCGATTTAGCCTACTTATAAATACGTAATTTTCTATAATGGAAATTGTAAGTTTAAAACAATTACCTTTACAAATCAGTTGTTTTAGACGAAGATAGCATTTCTTATAAGGAGCACAAATCGTAAAATATTGGTGGTTTAATCTCACTATACTTACGTTTTTGTAATTTTGATTTATAGGATTTACAAGCATGTGGCTCAAATTTCCTCCAATTAAATGGAACACTGGCTAAATTTATTTACTTATTTCCTAAGTTATTATGATAAAAATGACAGAATAGTTTCTTTAAAATGATTTGATATTGTATGTGGCTCCAGATCTAGAATGATCACTTGCGTGACATATAGTCGAAATTAACTTAATTTAGAACAATTTCTAATACAATAGATGTTTTGCAAGTGGCTACCATGTTTTAAAAAACGAAGGCTTGCATATGTTTGATGCCAAGGTTTTAACCTTAGTTTATGTAAATTTAATTTATCTTAATGACACTTGTATTATTTGTAT
The DNA here is from genome assembly GCA_936450465.1 of Gibbula magus. Lineage (NCBI taxonomy): Eukaryota > Metazoa > Mollusca > Gastropoda > Trochida > Trochidae > Gibbula > Gibbula magus. The sequence continues at coordinate 81,917,307 of OW388289.1, read as the reverse complement.
AGGACATTTACTTGTCATTTTACCGATAAAGGAACTAGCTGTCCGAATTCGGCGAAATTATTATGTAAATTTGAACTCAAAAGATTTATTGTTTTTCGTTGTAGGTTTTCATTTTAACAATGTACAATTTTAAGTTTAGAACGCTTGATTGCAGATTTATAAGAACAAACTTATGGAATGGGGTTTCTTATTATTATATGGAGGACGTTTATTGTTGTAATGTTTACAAGCTTAATTTATGGGCTGAAAATAACAATATGTATCTAAATATATACTTGAGTGGTCATGTGATACTTTGTTTACGACACCAGCGAGAACGATGGATTTACCGATTATAAAGTATTCGTTTCGTAAACATGGGATAAGACGTCATACATAGAGGAAAGGTGACGTCATAAGTTACTCACTCAGTGAATGTTCGGATTTTATTACCACTATGAGGTAGAACGTTTGTATTATCATTCAGTGGTGAAATATGGCATTTATAAGTTGAAATAAAACCCGAACATTCACTGGGTGAAATAACATGTTAATCTACTGAGTGAAAATTACACGTTCAATCATGACGTCATGGTAGACCTTGCATTCGACGGACATGTCAAATAGCCTCGATATATTTCCCACCTCTCGAAATGAGATAAACATTATTTGTCAAGATTTGACAGATATTCTTTTATATTATGATTAACATTTTCCTTGTAATTATACCAAAACAATCGAATGTATAATTTTCATGTTGAACAACCGCAAGCCGTCATCAAAGCAACAATGTGACGTCATAAGAAAATCAATTGCTTCAGATATTTTTTTTCATGGCGTCAAACCCTTTAATCTTTGTGCACTTATACTGATATTCAAAAGAAAGTTGACAATCACCAAATACTGTTTATTGAAACAATCTACAAAACGCATCTTAGTCAATAAACGTTGTCGAGGTAAGAATGAAAAACAAGTCGAGATCACGAAATGCACGTGTACAAAAGCATATAAAAAACTGATGAGACATGTTCAGAACACAGCAGCAAGAAGTATTCACAAAAATGCCGAGATTATCAACAGAGCAGAGACATGAGAGAGAATGGCTAAACATCACCCCTGACGTCATTCGACGTTTGACAACGTCGATGCGTAGTCGTTCCCATGCATGTATTGACGCCCAAGGAGGACATACTCGATATTAACTGTAGCCGGAGAAACCACCATAATGTTGTGTGAAAGATGAAAATGAATTATTTGTTGCCCAAGCTTCTGAAGACACGTCGATTCATTTTACCCCACGTGACTTTGCCATACAACCGTACCCATTTGTTACGATGAATGAAATTAACAATGTTTGAAGAACATTATTTGTCTTTGAGATTAAACAGTTCTTTTTATCATGAATGTCTTAGTTTATCTTCGGGGTTTATTGAATTAAAACGTTGTCAACATTCTTTTGGATAGCAGTATATAACATATAATTATTGTTTTCACACTACTTAGGGAAAATAAAATGCACTATTGTTGATTGATAGCGAGTTTATTCCAATGATATTTCAACAACATTCATAAATAATAAAACGTGATATTTTACTCTAGGACATCGTTTGAAAATTACGTCTTCCGATGTGATATCCTCCCGAAGTAATACAAATTGCATGTAAACATATCCGACGCATTATCTATATGATATACAATTCCTTGAACTTTTTCCGGGATGAATCCATTTCGTTATTCGAACCATCACCCTCAGACATCAATTGGCAATCACCATCTCTGGACATCCCAACAGGTTATAAGTTCAATCAGCGAAACCTCGAGAAAAACCTAGCATCAATAATTGTTAGTAAAGCTAGTTTTTTTACTTTCAGTTCCCCTCTATTAGGCGTAGTATCACCTACACCCGGCATCCAAAACCTAGGTCCATGTTCATATCCCATGACACACGCTGTCTTTTTGTGTACTGTAGTCAACAATCAAACAAGCGTTCATTGCCAGACCTCATCGAGGTTTCAGTACTTTACTCGTGAAGAGGTAATTTTCAGCACCGACTTCGGTCAATGTCGTCAAACAGTAATACTATAGTAGTAGTAGTAGTAGTAGTAGTAGTAGCAGCAGCAGCAGTAGTAGTAGTACTAGTAATAGTAGTAGTAGCAGTTATTATAGTGGTAATAGTAGCAGCAGTAGCAGTAGTAGTAGTAGTAATAGTGGTAGTAGAAGTTAAAAGCGGTAGTAGTAGTAGTAGTAGTAATAAAAGTAATAGTGATAGTAATAGTGGATTTAGTAGTAATAGCAGTAGTAATGGTAGTAATAGCAGTAGTAGTAGTAGTAGTAGTTATTATAGTGGTAATAGTAGCAGCAGTAGCAGTAGTAGTAGTAATAGTGGTATTAGAAGTTAAAAGCGGTAGTAGTAGTAGTAGTAATGAAAGTAATAGTGATAGTAATAGTGGATGTAGTAGTAATAGCAGTAGTAATGGTGGTAGTAGTAGCAGTAGTAGTGGTAGCAGTAGTAGTAGTAGTAGTAGTAGTAGCAGTTATTATAGTGGTAATATTAGTAGTAGTAGTTATACAAGTAATCGTGACAGTAATAGTGGATGTAGTAGTAATAACAGTAGTAAGGGTAGTAGTAGCAGTAGTAGTAGTAGTGGTAGTAGTAGTAGTAGTAGAAGTAGTAGCAGCAGCAGCAATGGTAGTAGTAGTAGTAGTAGCAGCAGTAGTAGTAGTGGTAGTACTAGTAGTAGTAATACAAGTAATAGTGATAGTAATAGTGGATGTAGTAGCAATAGCAGTAGTAGTGGTAGTAGTAGTAGTAGCAGTAGCAGTAGTAGTAGTAGTAGTGGTAGTAGTAGTAGTAGTAATAGTAGTAGTAACAATAGTAGTAGCAGCAGTAGTAGTAGTAGTAATAGCAGTAGTAATGGTAGTAGTAGCAGTAGTAGTGGTAGTAGTAGTAGCAGCAGTAGTAGTAGTAGTAGCAGCAGCAGCAGTGGTAGTAGTAGTAGTAGTAGTAGTGGTAGTAGTAGTAGTAATAGTAGTAAAAGTAATAGTGATAGTAATAGTGGATGTAGTAGTAATAGCAGTAGTAGTGGTAGTAGTAGTAGTAGTAGCAGTAGCAGTAGTAGTAGTAGTAGTAGTAGCAGCAGTAGTAGTAGTAGTAGCAGCAGCAGCAGTGGTAGTAGTAGTAGTAGTAGTAGCAGTCGTAGTGGTAGTACTAGTAGTAGTAGTAGTAGTAAAAGTAA